>JAXGGA010008851.1:0-54547 GCA_038373865.1 Uloborus plumipes
AGTAATATATTTTATATTACCTATCCTACCAAAAAGTCTTTGTGCATTTCGAACAAAATCATTTATCAATAATGAAATCAAGGGATTTGTTTTTTCAAAAGTTAATAGTACCCGAAATATCTTTGTAAGTGATAGTACAGTTGGCATTATCACTCCAATTTTATTTGAGATTAGGGTTTTTCATTTCCGATTAGGAAACTTTCAATTCATCTGGAATCGTTTAATAGCTTCCAAATACTTGATGCCAACTTCTGACATCATGTCAATTTTTTTTTAATAAATGAAAGTCTCACAACTAACTTAAAGGAGTCTTACTGACTAAACATAAAACTTCATTTTCTAACCATCCGCCGTGCATCTGTTTCGTTTTATTTGCCCGTTTTATTGATGAAATAATCCCACTGTGTGCTTGGCTTACGAAAGATATAAAAGATTACATTAAAATTATGTCAGAGAGCTATGTTGCCAATTTCAATTCATGCTCTAAATTGCGAATGTAAGCGATCATTCAACAGCAGCACTCCTGAATATTAATTTATGCATTCAACTGTAGCAGCATCTATGAATTTATGCTGACACCATGTTTAATGATAGCCTCAATAATGCTTAGTTTACGCATAAAATTCGGAAATTTTGAATAAATCAGTTGGTACTCCCGTGCCATTCTCGCAAATAAAGTGGGCATCAAATCCTCGACTCGCCCTTACGACGTAAATCTATTTCCCTTTATATGCATTCCATCCACAAATATCAGCTTCCATCCTTGCCAGTATAGATAGGCGCTGTTTACGATCCCTTCATTTCATCTTCCCGAAAAGCCACCATTAATAATATCGGCCATGATGGATTGGGCGGAGTTGAAAGTGGGCGGGGACGAATCCCTCCGCCATTGGATGTGGAGGTTGCCTTGGAAACGCCAGTTTATGTGCTCCTGTTCATCTCCGCTTCCTTCTTTTTCCTCGTGAGGAGGTGATGCTAGGGAGGATTTGAGACGAATAAAAACCTTGCTGTTATCTTGGAATGAAGAATTTTTTGCAATAACCGAATTTTCTCGATGTATGAATAGATATGCGGGTTTTTTCCCTCCTTATCCGTTATTCATTAGTCGAAGAAAAAAAGAAGAGATATTTCTAAATATAAAAATAGTAAAGAAAAAGTAATTGTACGTTGTCCCCGTGTTCAGGAGATTCCATTGCACCTTGAAATTTGGTACAATGTTACTTTGAGCCTCAGAGCTTGGTACCTTAGAGCGCTCTTTTTTTAATTTTAAATTTCGAGGTTCTTTTTCGAATTTTTTGCTAAAATTTCGCTTACATTTCAGATTAAAGAGATGAAATATTTTCTTCACCCTTCAACGTTATACGACATTTGAAAAGCGTTTTTTTCTTCATAAGATGAAGTTCGTTCTAGTTTCCACAATTGATTAGAACTGGGGACATAACGGTTTCTACTTAAGCAAAAAACTTTCCTAAATTTTGTTCAACTCCGGACCTAAAAAGCAAAATGTTACTGGAGACCAAGAATTTTAAAACGACTTTTCAAAAGCAAAAAAGGACCGTTCTGTTATACTAGCACATATAGCTGCGAAATTTTGTACTGTTTAGTTTCGAACCCCTCCTTCTCCCGGGGGGGGGAGGGGGGGAGTGCTCTTCGAAGCTGATTTTTAAAGAATAATTCTGAAATGCTCTTTTTCCTTCAGTTCTTCTGTTTTTTTTTTCTTTTGGGGACGGGAATTTATTGATTGTTGAATTGTATATCAATATTTAAATTATATTTTTTGCGAAAGAGGGAGCGAGGCTTTCTCTTTGTTCTAATCATAGCACCTACTTTAATCTGATTCCTCCCAACAGATGATTTAAAACTTGGGGAACTAATTAAGATTGTGAAGCAATCTTTGAGGGCTAGTGAGCAGGAGCCCTCTAGTTTATTACATTTTAGTTCAGGGAAATCAAATTGCTAATAATCTACTAAAACGAAATAAAAAGAATGTAATATTTTTCGTAATTTTTGAACTTTCATTTTGACTTGATAAGTTTCGCAAAGTGATATAAAGTTATGATTATCTTTTTGCCTTTAAGGCAGTCAGAACTTGACTCCTGGACATGGTCCTAACCATCTTCAAGTATATGCACATTGAATATCATACGAGAGTTGTCAATATTGATTAAAGCCAATGGTTCTGTGAAAGTTGTGCTCTGAGTGGTGTTCTTTCCATTGTTTATTGTGAGAAATATATTCGCATATCGCATACAAGTAATAGTCATCGACCAACTCACTAAATAATCAAGTCGAAGAGACGTTTAGACCAATCCCACCACAAAGGCAATCATGATGCTTGTACGAATAAGAAAGATAAATTATCGCTTGTTGAATAAAAATTTTAATTGCATTTTATGTGCATTACAATACAATACATCAGACTAGGTGACCCGTGCGGAATTCCGCAAAAAAAAAAAAAAAAAAAAAACTCTAAACTTAAAATTTAATACGACAATTTTTATTGGCTTCATTTGCACAACATCGCCATCAACTGCCGTCGTTCTGACAACTTTTCAAAGAGATCAAAGACACGTTCACTTTTACAACTACTACAAAAGTGATACCCTATATTAAAATCAAATACCCAAGGCTACCACTAAACTAAATACTAACGTTATCGCAAAACTACCATAGTATTTTGAAACAATAAAAGTTACAATTAAGGTTTACCGAGCTAAGCCTTGGCTTGAAATGTCGCATTTAAAATTGATTTGAACAACAATGGTAAAACGATTTTAACCGTTGAGCAAAAAATTTAACTTTTTCAAACTTCAATCGCTTATAAGTCGCTTAAACGTGGATTTTCGAGATTGTCGTTACGCGGCGCTAGCGGAGAAACGTTCTAAAGAACGCATTTTTTTTAATCTTTCGAATGAAATCAAAATGGAGACGATACGACAATTATTTCGCTAGATAGAGTCAATTTTGTGCCCAAAAATTGAAGTTCGAATAAAAAACGAACCGACACTTTTTAGAGGGTGGGTCTAATTTTCGTCAATAGCCCGCGGGATAAGCTTCAAAATCATCAATTTTCTTGCAATTCGATAAAGAAATGAGCGAGTTTCGACCGGGTATAGGATTCGGCTTAGAGAAATAATATATGGAGATAAAATCACAAGACAAAAGGTATGCCTTGAAGGCTTTTTTACTTCCTTTTACGTAGTAAAGGAAGTATTGTGATCGCGAAAAAAAAATCACTCAAATTTGAGTCTAAATTTTGATTTTGCTCACCCCCGAATGAAAATTCCTTAGTTTTTTTGACCTGTCAGCACGTGTATATGTACCTAGCAACATATAAGCAGCCGAAAAATTTTTTTCAACCACCCCCGAGTTAATTACGACGAGTTTTCTCATGACGTCTGTATGTACGTGTGTGCGTATGTGGGTCACATAACTCAAAAACTATATGCCTTAGAAGCTTCTAGCTTGGTATGTAGGCTCTGAGGATGGTCTAGTTGTGCACCTCCCGTTGTGGTTGCATTTGAATGTTCCCAAGGGGGTATTTTACCCCTTTTTGGGGGTAAATCAGTGTTAATTTCAACGCAGACTCAAGTGAGATGAATTGGCGCAACCACTTGGCGGTATGTCGCCAAGTGTTTGACGCCAATTTGGCGACATATCGCCAAGTTGGCGACAAATTTGGCGAAAAATTATTTTTTGCATTTGAGTTCAACTTGGCGCTATTGGCGATATTTTGCGAAATATTCACTGAATGTAATTAAAATCAGCAATATTTAGAAAATTAACCATTGTAAAATATTTTTTGCATTGTTTCGTGGCAGATTAGGGGAGTAAATATTTGAATTGTTACCTTGCTCACTCCAAGCACTTTTTTTTTAACACTTAAGGCAACTACTAAGAAATTTACACGTAAAAGGAAGTAGTGTGGGGTCCATACCAGATTTTTTGAAACTGAAATTCAAGTTTTTTCATTTTAAAGTCGAATTCGAAGAAAATATGTCGTAGCTACTATTTTCCCACACTGTTAAAACTAATGGTTGCAATTGGCACCTTTCCGGGGTGAAACGCTTGTAACAGGAGCGGCACCCAGTAGGGTGCCGAGATTTCACCCTTGGCTTGGGTGAAAAACTGGCACCCTCAATTCAACGAGCAGCGCGGGTGAAAGATGGAACCGTATAGGAGAGCATAATGGCACCCTCACTGTTCACTATTGCAGATCCCCCCTGTGCTGTGTGCGTTTTTGTTTTTCAATTGTGTTTACTTTTATTTATTGCTTTTATTCACAAAGTCTTGGTACATTTTCACCTTGAATTCCGATTTGAAAATGATCGAAACTTGTAATTTAAGGCATTTTCTCACAGTTCAGACTTTCCAACATATTTTAAAAGAATTCGTGACTTGAATTAAACTCAGTAGTTTTAAAATGCTATTGACATTTACTGCAGCATTACCTGTACCGAAAATGAAGAGGGAAGGTATTTTATGGATCCCTTTCAAAAACAATCAAAAATATTCAGTTGTATCATTCTATCAATAAAAAATTGAATCGCTTCATTAACTTATAAAATTTTAATCAAGGGTAACATATTAATAGGTATGTATAGTTCGACATTTAAATATCTTTATGGAATAAAAGATATGGGGTATTTGAAAAGCAGTGTTTGTTAAACGTCAAGTTTCTCGACAGATTAAAAATCGAAATATATTTTAAGGATCAATTCAACTGATGGAACAAAAAAAGTAAGCTCTGGCAATAACGAACTCAGCATTTGTTATCAATAACGCCAACGAAAGATATTAGCGACAGCACGAAATGCATGGCATTAAAATAGCATATACATATACGTATGATAAAAACAAATAAGAAAGAAAGAAAGAGTCATTCAGAGTTTCTTTTTTTTTCCTTCCCTTCGCGTTCTGCTGCTTGTTTGTATCTGCACGGCAAAAGAGATTCGCTGCACAGAGATAAATTTCCGTTCGTACACTTTGAAATGATTGTACAAATATGTTGGAAATTCTTAGAACTATTATCAAATGCATGTACTTACCATGGGCGGAGTTAGACTTTTCTGTCTGGGGGGGCTAAGCCCCCATTCTAAAAATGTCACAAAAAAAAAAGAAAAACCACACACACACACACACACACACACACACACACACACACACACACACACACACACACACACACATATATATATATATATATATATATATATATATATATATATATATATATATATATATATATATATATATATATACATATACATATACTAGCTGACCCGGTCACTCGTTGCTGTGGCTAAGGTATGGGTTAAACTATAATGTTTCAGTAGCAACGAAAGACTTTATTACCGTTATAGAGATCAACTTTATATAAATATGAATTTGAGGTCAAAATATGAAAACAATCGAACAAAAATTTCCTAAGTTTGCTAGAAACAAAAAAATCAACAAAAAATGTGGCATTTTAGTACTTAGAAATATTATATTCAAGCTTGTAACAATTGAGTCAATTAAAAATTTGCTAATTGTTATTGTAACATTTTATTTTTTAATAATGTAGTTTAGGTAGATAATTAACCAATATTATTTGTTATTTTTTGAATTATAAGCATTTTTAATTTCAGTTTAACTCAACACTAATTGGTGCACAATATTCTTTGTTAATCTGTCTCTTGTAAACAAAAATAGATTGGACGGTTTTCCCACACAGGAGCAAGCGACCTATAGTTGCCCATGGGAAAAACATAGATTTTCTAAATCTAAAACGCAAATTGACATTGTTTGTCCTTGGGACTTATTAATAGACATGGCGAAAGCTAAACGAATGGGAAACTGTAGCCTTTTGAAGGGTATAGAAGATTCTAACGGTGTCATTGGGATACGTGGCAACAGAACTACTTCATTTTTAAACTTGCCAGTCAAAATGATTGCCTCAATAATGTTCCCGGTGATTTTTTTGATAACTAAACGCGTACCATTGCATAATCTCGGTGGATTTAAATTACGTAGAAGAACTATGGGTGAACCAATTTTTAACCGCAGATTATGTGGTGGCATTCCGGGTATGTTTAAAGAATTTTAGCCAAGAATACAGAAAAGCTGGTAGCTAAATAGATAATTTGCAATAAAAAATATATTGCGGTCCTAAATTGAGATAAAAACTATCCTATCATTTAAGATGGACCAAACTGAAACTGCGTGCAAAATTTGGTTAAAATCGGTTCAGTAGCTGAGGAGTCCATTGGACACAAACACAGGGACACGTAATTTTTATATATTACAAGAAAGATTATTGCTTGTTTACTGCGCTCCAGAAGCTGCCAGAACGTGTGCTTTATGTCGCTCAGCCATGGAGGTGTCAAAAAAGACTTAGTAAAAAGGCTTAGCCAAGAACACAGAAAAGCTGGTAGCTAAATACATAATTTGCAATAAAAAATATATTGCGGTCCTAAATTGAGATAAAAACTATTCTATCATTTAAGTTGGACCAAACTGAAACTGCGTGTAAAATTTGGTTAAAATCGGTTCAGTAGCTGAGGAGTCTATTGGCCACAAACACAGGGACACGTAATTTTTATATATTAAGATATATTTATTTATTTATTTATTTATAATTTTGAATGCAACTTGAAAATAACAATCTGAGTTCACAGAGTTGAAATTCATAAATTCATTTTTATTTCATTGTTTTAATTTTCTTATAAAACTTTCAAGTGGGAATTGAAACTGTTTCTGTATTCAAAATAAAAGTAATAAAATCGACTTAAACTAGCACAAAATTTGCATTTTAGAGATGAATTAACATTGTTTTCTTCATAATATTTACTGTTATTTTGGTTTCTATTACTTCTTTATGAATAAAATTCAATATTAACTTTTATTTCATATGAGGTCTGTTGAATGTAACTAAAGTACTCAAAAACATTAGTAAAGTCGAAAGATGTTTAGAATTACTAATCTGTGCTGAAATTGCTTTGCATGAGAAAAATATCCTGCTAAACCATGGGAGAAATATTTGAGCCCTCCCTTAAAATTCCGCATATGGGCGCCCATGGACCGGAGGCACGAGATAAAAACACATACATCACTTAGTTTCCCAGCAAAATAGTTCGGTAGGAAGATTCACCGTTTGATATTGTTAACGGATGTACTATGAACAAAAATTTGTAGAGCAGAGCATAAGCTAAAGAGAAAAAGTCTCGCAGAATGTTCAATGCTGAGCAAAAATATATTTTAGTTCTTAGGAGGGTTTTTTTGGAAGAGCGATGACAACTGCTAATGTTGAAAGAAAACTTTGTCTCGTTTATATTCTTTTTTCTTCAGGGGGGGGGCAAATAAGCGCCATCACCCAGGTTTCCGAATGATTGCATGATCTTCTCGGTGCAAGGGCGTATTTAAGGGGGAGAAAGATTTTTTCAAAAGTAGGTGTTCGGTTCGTGTTTGATCAAAAAAAAAAAAAAAATCCTTAAGAAAAAAGCCCACTCTCTATTAACATTGTTTACAAAGGTGTATATAAGGGAGACCATAGAGGGTCTTTCCCTCCTATACCCCCCCCCCCCGAAAAAAAATTCGGATTTTTTTGTTTTTTTTTTAAATTTTTTAATAAAGGTAGTTATTATTCGGTTCAAGTTTACTCGAAAATTATTTACATACTTTTAGCTTGAAATACATAAATAAATAAATAATTATAGCTAATAATAATTCGTTAGATGGCACCAGGCAGTGGTGCAACCCAAGAGGGTCAGAGAGCGTTTGCGCTTTACTCGAGAGAAAAAAAGAACGTGTCTTGGGAAAATGAAGATATTTCAATTAGAAAACGCATAGAAAAAATCCTTATCATTTTGAATAGAAATCTTTAAATGAAAAATATTCAACACATGTAGATTATTAGTCAGCAAATTACGTTTCTCTCTTCTTCTCATTCCCCCTTTTTTTCTAGTCAGTCAGGAAATAAGAGTCTTTAAATTTAAAATAAATTTAAAATAAAGTGTAATCATTCCTCCCCGGCAAGAAATTTAAAATAAAGTGTAAGTATTCTTCCCAGCAAGAAATTTAAAATAAAAGTGCAATCATTTTCGGTTTTAGTTTTTTCACAAATAATTTCCAAGCGTTCAGTTGAACAAAACAAAAAAAATCGAAAAGAGGTAGAAGTCCAAGCCGGCCGAGCTAGAAGGGGCACGTAATTTTCAATCTCTTTAGCAGTGGTGAAATTAAAGAATAGAGTGCCTCTCAGTGGCGGGTTTAGAGTAGGAAGTCGAGGCCCGTATATCCTCCAAGCATGAATTCAAAGAAGGCTCATAACCCCCTTAAAGAGTCCAAAGAGATCTTAAAGTTTCGTTTTTACAACGTGTAATTTAATTGCAGTTTCAAGACTTCAATATCCAAAAATTTTCGGAAGAGGGTTCTTTTCCCGCTTCTTCTTCAATACCTTGGTCAAACATTGCCTCAAATGGCATTTTAGAAATTTAAAATTCAAACAGTTAACGGTAGTTGCTATCCCCCTTACTTTTCTATAGTCTTCAGTTCTAAAATGTGTTTTTAGAAAAGAGAGAGCTCCCGAATTAGTCTCTATGCCCAAAAATTTCCGGAAGAGTCTCTAAATCCTTTTGTTATCCTAAATGTTGTCAGACAAAGCCTTAAAGCAGTTGTTCCTATCAAGAATCATGGCGTAAGCGGCGCTATTGAATTAATTTTAAGGGGCATTTTTAAAAGTTTTTGTTTTCTTTTTCTTTCACGTGTGGCTCTCGTTTTTAGAGGGATCTTCGTGGAATTCTTGGATGATAAGTTTTTGCTCTTGGAGCCTTGGGGGTAATGGGCACCTCTGCTAAAAGTAAAATTTTGAACCTTCAGTTTCAAAAAATAAAGCTTAAAATTGTATTCTTGAAGCTTCAATGCCGCAAAATTTCGAGGCACAGCGCCCGAATCCTGCCTCTTCTCTTGACGGTATTAAAGATAACCTAAATAAAATGTTTTAAAAACATTAATTTCGAAACATTTTGGGAGAGAGTCCTTGCTAACGTTACTACCAAAGATGGTCTAAAGTAAAGATAGCTTAAGGTTACAAGTTTGAAAAATTTCGGAGGGAGATCCCTAACCTCTCTTTTTTTTAACGTCTCCAAAGAGAACGCGAAATTGTGCATCTATATATCGAAAATCTTTCAGGGGCAGGTGTTTGAACTTTTACTTCCCAAAGATAACTCAAATGAGACTTCAGTTCAAAAAAAAAAAAAAAAAAAACTGATCTTCTTTTCTTTTACTCTATCATGAAGAAATATATCCTGAGTTGTGCTTCAGTGTCAAAATATTTCAGGAGAGATGCCCCGAGTCTTCTCAATTCCTTTAGCGTCACTAAAGATGGCCTGAAAGTGCGTGTTTAGAATTTAAGTTTCAGTAAGTTTCCCAGAGGAGTCTTGATCCTCCAACGTCATCAAAGGTAGCATAAATAATTTCAATTTTGAAAATGTTTTGGAGGGAATCTAAAACTTCGTAATTTTCTATCTTTTCTATATTTTAATTATGTTTGAAAATTTCTACTTGTCTTACAGTAATAACGAAAAAAAAGGAAAGTTGAGGGGGGGGGGCTAAGCTTCATTATATGGGCCCGCTCCGAAATAAAAGTCTATATACGCCACTGTCTCGGTGTTATTTGTCCTGAATGACGTACGTATTTATTAATTTAAAAAAAGTATTTTTTCCTTCAGGGGGGCTAATAACCTGGCCAGGGGGGCTTAGCCCCCCTAAGCCCCCCCTTAACTCCGCCCATGGTACTTACGTGAGAATTCGAAGACTAATATGAAGAATTAATCCATTTTTGTAATAAACTCAAGGTGAAATCCAAGACTGTGAAAACACTGTACCGAAAATTCTGTCGTGTCGACGTAAACAAGATGTCCGCCATTCAAATGGTTGATGATGATGATGAGACCTCGCGCAGGCGCATTCTGTCAAAGGTGCCTTTTGGTACGGCGAGATGTCTCACTGAGCATGCGCAAGCTTTATTCACCCCAAAGGGTGCCGATGGGAGGCTTTTTAGTGCGGTAAGAGCTTTTCAAATTCGCTGTGGCACCCCGTGGCACCTTGCTTTCACCCAAACTTTCTTATTGGCACCCCTGCGTCACCCGTAGTTTTTACAGTGCACGCTTAGTTGTATGGATCGAAAAAAAAAAATGTCATTGTGCTTAATACTTTTTTATCATGAATTTATATACATAAACTTAAAAAATGAAAGTCGACATAAAGCATTAATAATTCAACTTGTTTATTTGTTAGTTGATAAAATTTTGAGGAAAATTGCTTGTAAATCTTACAGTGAAAGCAGAGAAAATGGAATGTTGTTTAAGAACCAAAAATCTTTCGACAAGATGCCATAAAACAGTTTTATTTAATTTTATTTTCTTTATTTATTTATTAGAGGAAAGGCACAAACACTGACATAAATATAAGAAACTAACACGCCATTTTTTTTCTTCTTTAAGTGACTAATAGAGTCACTTACAGAAGATATAATTGACTATAGTGGTCACTCTTGAAGTGACACTAGTGGTTCTGCAATAAATGACTCCACTAGAGTCACTTCGCTCAGTAAAACACTGGTATTTCGGTTTACCACACCTATGTCTGTTTTGGTGCTTTTACTCTATTATTAATATTATTATTATTATTATTTTCTTAAGTCATGGATATTTTTATCTTGGTTTGCATACGCATGACCTAAGATAAAAGGCCATTTAAAATTGAAAATAAAAAAATAAAGAGTTCTAGATAGCCAGTTACAGTCCTTTCTCTACTTCTTTCGTAAACTAACGGCTTCATCGTTGACTTTCTTTCACTTTCACCTTTGCTTACTATTGGGCTGAATACCACGTGCCAACCTCTCTTTTCGGAGGTGATAAAAACCGGAACAATTTCTATGTACTTCCTTGCGACAACAACCAAACCCAGCACTCCACCACAAAGCGCAGAAGCCCCCATCCCCTCAATAACAGCGGTCTCAAAGATCAGATCATGACCCCCACGCGACTCCTTTTAACCTTTGTGGTGAACTGAACAGCAACCGTAACCCGTGAAACGAGCCCCATTGTGCAACCAAAGGCCCCTTGGGCGTGAACTTACGGGTTGTGTTACGTGACCAGTCCTTTGTCGAGCTCTACGAGGGTGGATAATTGACATACCTTTCGCAGATGGTCAACTAGCCGCTGGACCATCCGGGCAGCTGTTGTACCTACCGGACAGCAAACAGAGAGAAAGTGGACTGAAAGGGAAAGTCGAAATTGAGACGTCCACATCTCGGATGTGGTGGTTTCAATGGGATTATTTATGTATACTTGGGGCAGAAGGGCGGGGAGACAGTTTGCTGTAAAGATCTGGGGATGGTGGTAACTTCAAATGTCTTGATTCTAGCAGTGAATGGGGGAAATTCTTTGTCCCACTGCTTGCTTTTCAAATCTATGGGGCAAAGAAAAGGATGTATTTAAGAGATCATGACTTTCATTGCACGCAGTTTACGCAACTTTTTAAGTCATAGATATCGGGAGGCAATGTTTAGAATACAGAATAGCTCCTAAACGCTTTGACAAACAATTTGCTTTACGGAAAACCAATCCCCCATTTTGAGTTTTTGCATTCTTCTTTGCTTTATATACATGCCAAGCATCCTCCTTTGTGTATGAAAGACACCTACATTACTAACATTTCTGAATTTGCCTGGACGAGAAGTTGACGCATAAAAGCTGAAATTGCTAAAATCGTTCCCTGAAGAAAAATAGAAAAAAGAAAATATATCTTGGAAAGCTTTTCGAGTTTGTTTTATGTTCAGTTCCTCAAGAGTTTCATCGAAGAACGAACTAAACTCTACGCCAGACAAAATTTAGCTTCTGATTTTTAAAAACATTTAGCAAATAAAACATTTACACTCATTTGAAATTGTTAAGCCATCGAAAGACTGCTTGTTGATATCGGTGAAATTCACCCTCGCTCGTCTGGTTAAAATCATATTTTGAGAATTATATTTGTAATGCTTGATTCCATTGACAAAAATTTACCAACGGGGTTTTTTTTTCGACTAATTTTTTTTTCAAAATGTGTCGATATTTGTAGATATACAATTTTATTGATTGAATTAGCGTAGGTCAGCTGTTAATAATCTGCCGATTATCAACAGCCGATTGATCTGTTGTTGTTGTTTCTAATACCACTTGGGTATCCGAGCCCGAGTAGATGAAATCTGCTCGATTTAAGGCAGGAAAGATACGGCTTCCGTTTTCAAGAGCACCAGTTAGGTGGAAGACCGATTTAAGCTCAACACACATGCCATAAGGACCCGTTCATAGGGTAGGCATCCATTCATAACTCACTTTCACACACACACAGAAAGGACAATGACAGGAGAGAGAGAGAAAGTACGCCCATGCCCCAGCCGGGACTCGAACCCGGGGCCACCGCATCACGGTCAGACGTCGCTGACCACTAGACGAGGTGGCCGGCGATTGATCTGTAATCGGCCAATTTGCTTATCGGCGTATCCCTAATTACGTCTAAAAACAAAGTTATTGTTTCGGCAGATTTAATGTCGCAAGTAATGTTTGACAATAAAGCCACGAAGTATGAAGACATTAATGTGCACTCAAAAGCAATAGGCTGCCATGCAATAGCCACACAGCACGCACGAATTTACTTGTGATAGATATTTACGTTAATTCAATTTAATTTAACGCTTAGTACGAATGCTTCTTCGACAACTCTACAAATGACTTTTTCGAATTTTCACACCACCGAGTCACTTAGAGCCTTAACACGTCACAGATATCAGGCCCCTTTTTAGAGAGAACGGAAGGAACTTTTAGCTGTCATTCGAAGGGCCCATTTCCGCGCCGGGACACAGTAGCTCAATCCTGTTAACCCCTCACTTAACCCTCGCAGATAAGGCTTCAGAAATTTCCCCAAAAAGCTCTGAAACTCTTGAGGACTATCAAGAAGCTGACATGTGGTCGATGTATTGTGGGAGTCTGAAAATCCCATGCTGAGGCAACAACCTTGTCGAGGGCTTAGAGTTTTGGGAAGATGCCCTGTGTTCGAAAAGCCATTTCCCTTGTTTCGCGTTCCAGATATTTCGTGCTAGATAATGAAAGTGGTTATGTTAAGAGGATCAGCGAGGGCTTTCCATGACATGATGTGGGTGGAGCTGGTATCAAAAATAAGCTATCAAATATAGATCAAGAATGCTTTCCGTGTTTATCTTATCCAAAATAAGGGCAAAAGACAGAAAATTTGGTTTCAAATATACTTTGTTGAACTTTATTTTAAGTGCGTACTCCCAAAGGATATGATTGATTGAAATTTTGAACCCTTTATTCTTGAAATACGCAAGATAAATACGACAGATGTATGGAGCCCAGAATCACTCTTCTTCAGCATCCTGCGACGAAAGTTAAAAAATTCCATCATTACTCTGAAGGTAATCCATCATTAATCAAAAAATTTAAAACAGGACCACGAAATAAATGAAAATAAGATGTTGAACTTCAGAATACGGTACAGAAAATACGGTACCAATCACCGTTCACTTGAAATTTAAGATTATTTTATCTTCAAAAAGTTTTCTTTCCTTTCTTTATTTATTTCTTTTTTTTTTTTGGCTACCAATAAGAAAAAATAATTTGCAGATTTTCTTAACCCATTAATGCCTAGCGTCCCTTTTTAGGGACGGTCCAAAAAAGGGTCTGAATTTCTCCAAAATGCTCATTTCAACCAAATAATAGTTTCCAAAGGTTCAATTAGTACCTTGGTATCGTTGCAATTCGTTATTAACAGATTGCAGCACATAACCATTGTAAAGTGTGTTCTGTAGCAATTTTAATATGATCTTTATCAAAAATGAACATCGTTCACAATCTCAAGAAAAAAAGCTTAGTTTTCAAAGTTATTCCCAGCTTCCCAGTTTATGTTACTTGCTGATTGTATTTCTTCTCATAAAATGTCTTTTTAAATATTATATCGTAGGCAGAAAAAAATTTTAGTAAAAAAAGTACGTACCCTATGGGGTCTATCGTAACTTTTAAGACGATTTTTCTTTCCTCAATAAAAAAATTACTTTTTACATAACTTTTTTTTCATTATTTTTCCTGTCCATTAAACAGTTTGTAACCAGTATACAAAATATCTTTGGACAAAAAAAATTCAGGCATTAATGGGTTAAGAATCTGTGTAGTGCATCGCAGTGTCACGCTGTTTCTACGACCGGGGTACGTAGATTGCTGTACCAAACTAAAGTATATTTCTAGTTATCAAATAAATTGTCTACAAATTATCCCACAAATGAACTAAAAACAAAGGCGGAACTGCTGTCTCTCGGTGCTGTTACTGAGCTAATCGGTGCTCGGTGGGGATTCTCTTCCCTGATTATTACAGAGGGTTACAGAACCGTTATAAAATATGAAATTTCGTTATGACATTTTTGACTGCAGTATAAGATTTCATGAGCTAAAGAAAATCCCACATAAAAAAATGGGTGCGATCGAGTCCATAAAATTGGGAACTCGTTTACCTCGGCTAAATCCAGAAAAATCAGCAACACTTTACATATTCTTTTATGAGATCTGTATTAGCATAATGTACATTATTGTACAAGAAGAGCCTGAAAAAACAATCTTAACTTCTTTATAAATACTTAAATTGACGCCTTAGAAAACATGCCCATATTTTGGTTTGAAAACGCAGACGATCGTTTTAAAACTAATAAAACACTACCCATTTTTTGAAATGTTTAGTTTTTCGAAACAGAAAGTAATTAAATGTTTCCAATAATCTTTGTTATGTTTAAGTCTGGACATTTTATTATCCTCACTGATCTCCTCAGCTTACAAAAGGCAAAGAGCAATAAACAACTTTTACCCCAAACACCATAAAATCCCAAAACTTGAGAGCAATAATTTAAAACTCATTCCACGAGCTAATCAGAAAAATAAACTTTTTAGCCGCTAAATACTAACTAAATAAACGTAATGATTGACACAAATATCGCTAATAACTGGTAATCGAAAATTATTTGCCTGCGTTAGGCACCAAAGGGGAAAATTAAAGAGTGATCTATTTCAGGAAAGGAACAATTTAGCCTCCGCGATTAAATCGCCATTTCCCGTTCCCGGTTCCCCGGTCGCAGTTAAAAGAACGATGAATGTAAACATCATGAATAACAATAGGAGACGTCGTCCGCGACCGTCGTTCAGAAAATGACAGTCATGGTATATATATAAACCGTTTTGATATCTCGGCGCATATCGAGAGCATAGCCTGCCTACTCGTTCGAAGTTTTACGAGCGCCGCGGCGAAATGGAACGAAATATTTATCGTTCGCTGCGATCTGGTTGGATGAGAGTCATTCCGCTGCTGCTTATCTGAGAATGATGCTTTTATGGGAGCCTAGGGGATGGGAATCAATTCCATACCCTGCCCGTCCCCATTCATCTAAAATTTGCCTCTATGCTGAGCGACATGTGGATGAGGGCGCGATAATTATGCAAAATTAAAAGTTGACATTTTTTCACTTGCTTCCTCTCAAAAGCCGAGGAGATCGAATTATGATCCTATCTGGCCTCTTCTGAAATTTGTTTCCATTTTTTCGACGCTCTTGGGGGGAGGGGGGCAGCTTTTAAATGGAATTTATTTTCACCGGATGAGGGGAAAGGGTAGATAGCTGAGTTTCGTATAAGAGCATTCAATTGATCCAAATGATACCATCGTGGTGATAGAAATGAAATTGAGCAAAGTGCACTTGATAGCCGAACTGCTGCTGCTTCAATTAATTTGTTCAACTATTTGGGGAAGTAGCTCGTGTATCTTGAGGAAAAATGAAATATCGTTGCAAATTATGTCTTATATGCTATACACCTAAGCTGATTTTGGTGGGTGTGGAAAACGTAATTTCGTGACTCACACCATCAATACCAAATGAAATAAAATAAATTTATTATTTTTTTATTTTGTTTATTTATTATTTTTTTAGAGCAATAACGAGTTGCTTATTGTTCTCTCTTCTGATTTCCCAAGAACATAATTCGCTCCCTGCCTTTTCAACAGTTTTGCAAAGTTTTACAGTAAATTATTCACCATCAACGATTATCCCACTATCATATTAGCATTTAACTTGTGCTTGAACGAAAGCAAAGAAAAAGGTGTGTCTCCTGAAGTTTTCTGTTTAATATTCTTAGCATTGAAAGTAAGTTACTGCTCAAGAGTACTAAAGCCAAATTTCTATGGGACACTGTTTACTCTAGCTTATCCACTTGACACTCCATTAGACTTTTGTAACGTCTATACGGAATTCACTATCAGTTTAGTCATCTGATCTATCAATCATATCAGTTTTAAAATTCGTGCTTGAAAGAAAACATGGACCGCAGGCTACCTCTTGACATTTGTACGCAGTTTCATATTCTTAGAATTGAACTTTGTGCTTTTAAGAAAACAAAGCAAAAGCGTTGTCTCTTGAAATTTTAACTTTTTACTATTCTTTGAATTGAAAGTAAGCAACTGCTGTTGTGCACAAATTCTGAAGCCAAATTTTTGTAAAACATCATTTACTCCCGTTTACCAATTTGATTCCTTAATATTTTTGTAATGCGCCTCGGTGATGAATTTTTCATAGGTGTAGTCATTATCTCTTATTCATTCCACTTTTTAATTTCTGCTTGAGAGAAAGCAAAGAAAAAAGGTTGTCTTTTGAAAATTTTAACTGAAAGTAAGCAGCAGCTGCTGTGTGTGCAATAATTCTTGAGCCGAATTTTTGTGGAACATCATCCACTCCCGATTGACCATTGAAGAAAAGCAAAGAAAAAAGAGGTTATCACTTGAAAAATTACTGTTTGATATTCTTGGAATTGAAAGTAAGCAACATCTGCTGTACAAAAATTCTAAAGCCGAATTTCCATGGAGCATCATCCACTACCGATTAACCTAGTTGACATTCCCTCAGATTTTTGTTAAGTTCCGCAATGAATCCACCATCAATTTAGTCATTCTACTTTTTAATTCGTGCTTCGAAAAAAAAGCAAAAGCGTTGTCTCTTGAATTTTTGGTTTAATATTTTTAGAATTGAACGTAAGTTACAGCTGTTGTGCAATAATTCTGTAAAGCCAAATTTCCGTAGACCACAGTTTTCCGTTTACTCATTTGACATTGTCTAATATTTTTGCAATGCTCCATTGGGAAATCGCCATCAATTTGGTAATTATTTCTCATCCAGTTTACTTTTTAATTTGTACTTGACAGAAGTCGAAGAAAAACGGTTGTCTCTTGAAAATTTTACTGCTTAATATTCGCAAAATTGAAAGTGGCAACAGTTGCTGGTGCAGGAATTCTTAAATGTAATTTTCCATAGAACATCATCCACTCCCGATAAACCAACTGACATTCCCTGGCAATTTTGCTTAGTTCCACAATGAACTCGCATTAGTTCAGTCATTATTTTTCATCCAGTTCACTTTTCACTTTGTGCTTGATAGAAAGCAAAGAATAAAGGTTACCTCTTAACATTTCCATTGTTCAATATTCTTATAATTCAAAGTAAGTTAGTGCTATTGTGCACGAATTCTTTAGCAGAATTTCCATGGAACAGCATTCACTCCCGATTAACCAGTTGATATTCCCTAACAACTTTATTAAGTTCCACAATGAATTCTCCATCAGTTTAGTCATTATCTCTCAGTCATCTCACTTTTTTAATTCGTGCCTGGAAGAAAACAAAGCGCTGTCTCTTGAAGTCTGACAGTTTCGGTCAGAGTCGACATAATCAATGACTGCTCGCGATTATTGAAAACCCATTCCTGCGGGACACCATTTATTCTCGCTGATCCATCAACGGACAGAGACGCGCCGTGTTATCCACTCCGGCATTTCCGTTTATGGGCTCCATTTCGCGCCGGAATATCACAAAAGCGGCGGATTTAACTGGCGGCAATTAAGAGCGGGGGAGTGCGAACAGGCCGAGGAGCGTTTTATCCGCTAGTAATTGATCATTGCCGGGCCCGGTAGCAGGTGTGGGATTAAGCCATCGGCGTCAGGCCCCCTGAATAATGGAGGCGAGGCAGAGGCCCCGGGGAATCTGGCAACGCGGCAGTGATGGAGTAGCTTCTCCCGCTCCCAAACGATTCGGGAAGAGAGAGAGAGAAAAAAAAATGTGAGGAAAGAGAGAGAAAATGATCCGAGCACTGCAGGAATTCCACCTTACGAGGGCGTTCATTCGATTGTTTTTGTTGGTTGGGGGATCGCCCCTCCCCCCCCCCTCTCTCTTTTCTTCCCTCTTATTTATTTATCTGGACTCCAGGATGCGAAATTGCGGGCTGTTTTGTTTGTTTTTTTTCTTTTTCCTCGTTTCTCTCTGGTAGCGCTTCTGTCTAGGACGATGAAAGATTCAGCTCATGGTGCATCATTTACACCCTTAGCGGCTGGGCGAAAAATGATCCCGAACTCTTTTTCTGTCTGCTGGAAGTTCACCTTTTTCGAGAAGGCGAGGGATCCCTTCAGACAATAAATAACGGTAATTGGAGACGAACTTGGAGCGTTAATGCCGTGAACAGGCTATCATATAAATTCTAGGATGTACCTTTTTTAACCTTCTCGTATTATTATTTTTAGCAATGTCTTTTTGCGTTTCTTAGTTCTAAAGAGTTAACTAATGCCGTACATAGTAGCAACGATTGGGGGAAGGAGGGGGGGGGGATTAACCAAAAGGAACCCTCGGTTTTAAAACATATGTTTGGATTAGTAAGTTAATATGCGTATGTATACACTGTTAAAAAAAAAATGTTGTTTTTGCAGTATAATGCAGCTAATTTTATAGTAATTTTGCAGTAATAAACTGTAAAATTGCTAATTTTACAGTAGTAAACTGAAATTGATAGTTTACAGTTATAAACTGTAAAAAAGGCTAGTTTTAGTTTATTACTGTGCATTTTACAGTTTTAAACTGGAACCTCTGCTGCCTGTATTATACTGTAACGAGTCCGTAGCACCTTTAACTTTCTTAAATAATCATTCCAATCTTGAGGAAGTCACTATAAATTTATTTACAAGTATGTACACTTATTTACAATAGGAGCATGAAACAATTGCTAAACATCCAGCAATTAGGTAGCAAACAGTACACTGTACTCTCAACAGTAACTCAGCACCACGTATCTAACGTGAACAGTAATTAAGAAATTACAAAAGCAAAACATTCGCCCAAGCGAATAAAACGAGTCACCAGAAATCAACTAACTATGTTCAAGGCAGTTAGCTATTTATACTCGGAAGGAAATTTCTACAATATTCTAGCAAAATCCGATTCATTCACAAACTTAAATAATCCATTCAAGAAAATTCTAGTGATAAAAAGAAAAACCCACGGTATTACAACTCAGCGCGAAAATGTCTTCATGCTTATTAAATGTAGGGCAAGTGTAAAAACTACAAAACGTTACAGGGCCGGTATACAAGTGATAAAAGTGTTCTTCAGATACTTTTGCAACATGTCGCAGATAAAACCAAAACTAGTGAAAATGATGCAAGGCAGGAAAAACAACAACGATTTACAAGATTTGTTACAATACTGTTGTGGGCCCTTGGAGGGCCCTTTTAAATAAAAGTTTGTGAAACATGTCCTTTTTGGAGCCACCTTCCTTTGCCAATTCATATTGGCTTCCAGAAATCAACATTTTTCTTTCCGGCGCTTAACTTTTGGCGGTGACGATATATTCAATTTTGAATTCAAAATTGAAACATTCCCACTACTGACTCATCCCTTAGGAAGTGCGCGAGCGTAACGACAGCTATATTAATGTTACAGCTTATTACCACGAAATTAGCTGTATTATACTGTGAAAACAACAGTATAATTCTGGCAGCAGAGGTTCCAATTTAAAACTGTAAGGGCCCTGCTCCACATCAGCGTAAAAAGCGACCGAAACCGAAAATCCGGGTACTTTCCATATGAACAACTATGTAATCCATTTTACGTTTCTGCTTTATTTTTCTGCTTTACGCCAATGTGGAGCAGGGTCCTAAAAATGCTTAGTAATAAACTGTAAATTAACAATTTTACAGTTTATTACTGTAAACTAGCAATTCTGCAGTTTACTACTGTAAAATTAGTATCCCAACAAAAACATAAATGTGAAAAATGAGCCAAGTTCGGTTGAAACAACGTTTGGGCAGTTTAAAGCAGCGGTGCCACCGACAAAAGAGTTGAAATCTAACAGGCTCCAAGTTCTATAACTGTTCCGTTAACTACAGTCGTGAGAGTTATTGAAATGTTCATTAATTTATTTTAATAACATTTCGTTAGTTCCTTTCATATCGGCTTCGGAACTTGGCAAGTTCATTTCTAACTGACGGAAGTCGGACTTTTTTGAACGTAACTTCGTGACGATTAAAACTTGCCCAGTTCCGAAGCCGATATGAAAGGAGCTAACGAAATGTTATTAAAATAAATTAATGAACATTTCAATAACTCTCACGACTTTAGTTAACGGAACAGCTATAGAACTTGGAGCCTGTTAGATTTCAACTCTTTTGTCGGTGGCACCGCTGCTTCAAACTGCCCAAACGTTGTTTCAACCGAACTTGGCTCCTTTTTCACATTTATGTTTTTGTTGGGATATCATGCATTTTTGAAAAGCCGAAGTAACGGTTATGCTTTCATTTAGACACAAATTAATACACACATAACATGAGATTTCAGTTACGCTGACAACGCAGATATAACATAGGCCATGCTACATTCGACATATTTTTAATTTTAATGATTTTACTCGTAATTCAAATAAATAATAGGAGACGCTGCAATTTATGATCAATGACGAAAGAAACAGGTAAAACAAGTAAATTTTCTTCGTGTTTACCCTATATTTTTCTTAAAAGAGGAATAGAATATTTTAACTACTTGGTTAATATCTTAAGTCACCGCAAGGTGGCATAGTCAATCTCTAGAATTCGAATTATTTATTTCATCTTGATAAACCATTTTAATCTTCCGTCAAGGCAAACTAAGCCTTGAAACAGCTTACAATAAAACATTTGATTTTAAACTTAAGTATTTTATTTTTGGCAACGTTTTACAAGCATTTTGGCGCTTTTGTTTGACGAACCATTTATAAATCGCGCCAAGATACTCATAAAAAAATGCTTTTTTTCTTGCTTTTTTAATGTAGTTTTTGGACTTTTTAGATTTTTCCCATAGTTAGTGTATGGAAATATACCTTGATGCCAAATTTTAAGATTCTGAGACACTTGGAAGTAGGTAAACATTTTGATGAGTGAGTGTATAATCTAAATAAGAAAATCGCCATATTTTCACTTTTCAAATATTAATAACTTTAAAACTAAAAGAGATATATTCATAAAATTTAGGATTATGGGTGTTCTATGTCACTCTAATAGACTTACAAAATTTAAAGCATGTAGATGAAGTAGTTCTTGAGAAACGGAGGGGTCGAAAGTAGCCCGAAATGGTTCGTGTAAAGATACACTAGCAGATGTGCAGCGCGAACTTGGCTGACACACTGCCGTGTGTCTTGATTTTTAGTTTATTACTGTAAAATTACTGCGAAATTAGCTGTATTATACTGTAAAAACAACAATCATTTTTTACAGTGTATTCAATTTTGAATTCAAAATTGAAACATTCCCACCACTGACTCATCCTTTACGAAGTGCGCGAGCGTAACGACAGTTAACGTAAATAAATCAAAGTGCTTAAAGGGACTGAGAAAGGGGGGAGAGCGGGACGATAAGAAATGAGCCGGGATGACTCTTATCGAAACTGAATGAAAATTCGCGCCACAGCGCCGAGCAGCTCAGCGACAGATGGACGGACCATTCCCGAACAGACTATATTATATCGTCAGACATTATCTGATGCGGAGCGGGAAGATTTCGGGACTGTGTCCTCTCTCGCACGAACGCAAAACAGACGAGCGGGGGTGTCGTTAACGATGACATGTGAACCTGCGGCTTTTTGTCACACGATCCCGATGGCTGATACACAGACGATTTGGATCTGCTGATGTTCTGTCTGTGCGTGAGTGAAAGAATATAAGCGAACGGCAATCGGATACGCAAAAATCACGCGTGAGGTTATTGCGCAAAACACGTTTGCTGCGGGAGCTGTTTACGATATTTCTGGGGTTTTATCAGAAAAAAAAAGAAAATGATGGTAGATGGAGTCTAAAATATGTAAGAAGTAAAAAGTCAAATCCGCGTCTTGTGGGATAAATTTGGTAACAGCAAGAGAAAGTCTTTCAACTTGTTATTGATTGAATTGCGACCAATTTTTCCTACTTTTCATTTTAAAGCTTTTACAGTTGATGAGATAAAAAAGAGCAAACTGAAAGAAGGGGAAGGGAGTTGAAATAAGTGTTATAAAATCCATGTTCCTTAAAGGCTCCCAAAGTGGGTGCTGCAGTGACATGCGAAATGTGCTCCATGCGAAATGCCCATAGTATCGGTGTACTATAATAAAGATAGATCAGAGTGACGTGAGTGAATTCTAGCTCTGCAAGGGGTGCCTGAACTGGGAAAAGTTTGGGAACCCCTGTCTTATGATGTTATAGAACACGTAAAAACAATGCTTTTATAACAAGGAGTCAAAGTATTTTCTGGTCATATCGTATTACCCTACGTTAGGCGGTATGTCACAAAATTCGAGCGTCACCAAACAGTATCTGATGAGTAGCGGAAAGATTTCGGGACTGTGTCCTCCCTCGCACGAACGCAAAATAGACGAGCGGGGATGTCGTTAAAAACAACGTCGGTTTTCAAAAACATACCTGAAATTTATCGGTTTGTTTTTGAAAAAGAGGTTACTTTGGGGATTTTTTTTTTCTTATTTTATTGCAGTGGTTTCTTTTGTGGTTGAAACTGAAAAGGTAAATTTAGTTTTGTTTTGTTGCAAAATAAACCTTGAATTATTCTGCATGCCGAAAAATGCGAACCTCCCGGCATGATTTTAACCTCGCTTTTTTTTCCGGCATGCCGGCTAATGTAGGGTAATATGGTAAGAATTTATTGAGTAAAAACAATCGTTATCAGTCATATGCTTGCTCCATTTATTGGTTAAGACCAGGGTTGGCAAGTTTTTGACAGTCGGAGGTTTTATCCGGTTTTAACCGTGGTTTTTACCGTCATGTCAAAAACCCCTTTTTGACATGGTTTTTGACATAATTGTCAAAAACCTAAATTTCTGTCCAAAACATGTTTAAATTTGATATTGATAATCAAAATACATTTTCAAATGAATTTGACAATTTCTGATTTCAGACACTGAAGTAAACTTTTGGAGTTTTAGGTTATTAAAATAAAGTGTAATAAGCAATCCTAATCATAATTGAAGGGATCGGGAGTAAATAATGGTAACTAGCATTTTAAAAAATCAAACATATGGCTTTTGAATATGGCTTTATTGCTTCGAGGAATTACTGTAACAGATTTTTTTTATTTTAAAAATGAAGTGGGTACATTAATTAAGTGCTGTGTGTCTTGGGTATACTTAATAAATTTTTACAAGTGATTTTTTTAATTTTAATTTGAAATAATAAATTTTAACTAATAAATAAATAAATAAAATAGTTTGATCAAAAATATTTAGCAGATTTGTACACTGAGTACTAATTAATTCAGTTTTGCTTTTACTCAAAACAAAAAAAAAATCACTTTAACCCTTTCACTGCCATTTTTTTCTGAGAAAAAAAATAAAATAAGTACTTAAATACATACACTAGGTGGCCAAAAGTATCCGGACACTTTCAAAAATTCACATTTTTACATACAGCTAGAGAAATAAGTGATCAATTGTTCCTTAACTTTAGTCATACAAAATATAGGCTTCAGCGATTATTTCCCAGTTGAAATTAAACTACCCGTGCATTTGGGGGATGACAAGAAAGGGGGTTGAAAAACAAAACGCATTTTGACCATAACTCTTCGAAAATAGCTCGAAATAAGCCATAAACTTCAGTAATTAATTAGCATACTATGTATAATTACTGTACAAATTTTTATGAACGTACCACTCTTACTTCCGAAGATATGAAACATTTTTTAAAAAACGGTAATTTTATTTGAAGGGTTACGCTCAGAACACGCAGAGTTTTTGATCAAACCTTATCAAAACTTCAGGAAAGATGACAAAATACAACAGAACGAACATACTAAAACGGTAAACAAAAATATTAAAAATACGATGAGATATGAACGTTAAAAGGAAATAATTTTTCACGGCGCATGCGCGAGAGACAGAAATTTATAACTACAAAAATATGGTACCCTGATTTATACTGCATCTTATAAAAAAAGTTTCAGTTGAATATCATGAAAATTGAAAAAGATATCATTGATCTAGTGAGCTGAATTTCATTCATTCGCAGACAATACATAAACAGTGAGGGTCTGTCCGCAAAGAGCTATTTTTAAATTAAAGGTTATTTCGGCATCGTTCAAAACCAACGTTTCAGGGGTGTCCGGATAACTTTTGGCCACCAACGTAAAAGGTCTTTTTGGCCGAAAAGGCGAAATGTGACTTCTATGCAGAATATAAATTTTCAAACTGTATACAATTCAACATTGAAAAAAATGCTCGATTGTCACCACACTATTTGTGGACAACCCCTCGCCATTTATGTATTGTCTGCGAATGAATGAATTACAGCTCACTAGATTGCTGATATCTTTTTCAATTTTCATGATATTCAACTGGAACTTTTTTTATAAGATGCAGTATAAATCAAGCTACAATATTTTTGTAGTTATAAATTTCTGTCGTTCGCGCATGCGCCGTGAAAAATTATTTCCTTTTAACGTTCATATCTCATCGTATTTTTAATATTTTTATTTACCGTTTTAGTATGTTCTTTCTGTTGTATTTTGTCATCTTTCCTGAAGTTTTGATAAGGTTTGATCAAAAACTCTGCGTGTTCTGAGCGAAAGCCCTTCAAATAAAATTACCGTTTTTTAAAAAATGTTTCATATCTTCGGAAGTAAGAGTGGTACGTTCATAAAAATTTGTACAGTAATTATACATAGTATGCTAATTAATTACTGAAATTTATGGCTTATTTCGAGCTATTTTCGAAGAGTTATGGTCAAAATGGGTTTTGTTTTTCAACCCCCTTTCTTGTCATCCCCCAAATGCAAGGGTAATTTAATTTCAACTGGGAAATGTTCGCTGAAGCCTATATTTTGTATGACTAAAGTTAAGGAACAATTGATCACTTATTTCTCGAGCTATATGTAAAAATGCGAATTTTTGAAAGTGTCCGGATACTTTTGGCCACCTAGTGTATCAGTTATATTGCAACTATTGTTAAAATTCTGAAAAAGGAAAAAAATTACACTGAATATTGTCAGTGATATCAAGGAATACCAGCGGGACATGCATTCACAATAATACACAGCATATTTAGTTCATAGTGTCATTTGAAACTGCGGGACATATATGTCCCTTTGGTAGCGAAAGGGTTAAAGTGATGATGTAAAGATTTTTAGATTGATAAAATAGCTAACTAATAGTTATTAAAACATTTAAACAAAACTACTTTAAAAACTGGATTTAACTTTTAATACTTTTAACTTTTTTCATGGCATAAGTTAATTTAAAAGAATGAGAATTAATTTTCATTTAATTTATTAATTTAATTTTTATTAAACTTGACTGATGAGATAACTAATTGATAGTTTTTAAACATTTAAACAAAACTTCATTGAAAACTGGATGTAAGTTTTAATATTTGTAACTTTTTTCACGGCATAATAAGTTAATTTAAAAGAATGAGAATTAATTTTCATTAAATTTATTAATTTAATTTTTATTAAACTTGATTGATAAGATAACTAATTGATAGTTATGTAAACATTTAAACAAAACTACTTTAAAAGCTGGATTTAAGTTTTAATATTTAACTTTTTTCACGGCAAAACTAGTTTAAAAGAATGAGAAATAATTTTCATTAAATTTATTAATTTAATGTTCATTAAACTTGATTGATAAGATGCATAAATTTTATTTGATATTTTTCAGGATGAGGTTTATATACATTATAAAAAAATCTCAATAACCACTGTATTTGAGTTTTAGACAGGTTTTCGACAGGTTTTTGACGTTTTCGACAGGTTTTCGACGTTTTTGACAGGTTTTCGACGGGTTTTCGACAGGTTTTCGACGTGTCATGTCAAAAACTGGTTTTTGACGTCAAAAACCCAACCCTGGTTAAGACCATAGGGGTGGATACGAGGGGACTATTCATCGGTAATTTTTAAATATTGAAGTTCCAAAAATTCAATTTTATACGAGTTTTAATGAAGTTGGGGGAAGAAGGTTTGAATCTCTTCCCCAGAAATGTTTCAAAATTGAAGGCTGAATCCTTTGTGATCAATAGTTGTAAATCAGTTTGCATTACAAGAAGTAAGAAAAATCAATCGCCCCTCACTTGAAAAAATTTTTGGATCCTCCATGGTTGAGACATTCATAAAGCCTTCTGTAAATTTACTTATGTCTATACAGTTCAATATGAGCATTCTTGGTAGCTCAAAAAGTGTCAGGCGACTTTTCCATTCTCACATTATGTTGCTCAACATTTGGGGTGCTGGGACGAGACACTAAACGCAGCATCTGTGATCAATGTCGGATTTACAATTCGCAATTGCGAGAGGCCCTTAAGACATAAAGGGCCCTACATTGCAAAAGAAAAAATGTTTAAGTTGAGCAAAAAGACCTCCAAAAATGCATTGCCGCAGGCTCCCACATGTGTGAATCCGATGCTTTAAGAAAAGCGGAAACACCCCTGTATTACGCAATTGACGTGAAATTTCAGATTAAAAAACTAAATTCAAAAGGACTAATTTAAAATTAAAGAAAAATAATCTTTCAAACGGTGCAAACGACCCCTGGTCCATTTTTTTTTAAAACCAAATTTCAAATCTGTGTAGCTCCAGGGTCTCTTTGACTTTGGACAACGACAGACAATTTTTTAGACATTACTGTTTTTTAATATATGGAGATATATAACCCCGAAGCAGTAATCGGAGCCACCATCATCATTTTATCTCATCTTTTTGGGGAAGGATACACACGAATCATCGAAAAATGGCCGACGATGATGGTAGTTTAAGGAAAGATGTAAGGAACAGGAAGCGGCGGCAGAACAGATGGACGAACAGACGAAATTGCAGGAGACAGTAACACGGACCTACACTTTGAACCTTATCTTGCTCTTTTCCCGTATGAGGAAAAAAAAATCCCTCTTTTTTAGTAGTGCCGACCCCTCTTTCTGTTTTTTTAATCAGAGTGCAATATGTTGCTTGGGTCTCGGTGTCGCCTGAAGCCGTCTGTTACCGCATCAATAAATTTTCCTAAATGTATACATGTAAAATAAATTTGTTAATTTCAGTATATTTGTGTAAGAAGAGTTAAAAAAAAACAGATAAAGAAAAATAAAAATTTATAGCTTAAAATTTCTTGTAGTTTATATATTAATAAATAAAACGAAGTAAAATGATAATATTTTAATATTTAAATATAAAAAATAAATGTATGCAAATACATTAAATAAAATGAGTAGAAATACGTATTTATGGGTAATTATATTTATACTATAAGATAAGAGAACGGCATAGCATTTTTATGAGAAAACGACTGTCTTGATTATGTAAAGTGAGATCGTTTAGTTCTATTGATTCTAATACAAATTACCAGCTCAAAAAAAAAAAGGTTGGGGGAACACCTATCCCAAGCCTCCCGTATAATGCATGCATGAACTCCATTAAAATAAGGGATACCTCTATTTCAGAGAAAAATATTCAGTCCCATTAGTGTCTCTAATTAAGAGGTTCTCAACGGACTATCTCACAAGAGACGTCCGTTACTGAACCAGAAAACATTTAAAATTATTGTTTCTGGAAATCATCAAAATTTAACTGCCTCATATAAAAGTTGAGTCCATGGTCTTTATAAAATTTGTGCGATAAAACAAGGATCTAATGGATTTGAAGGTTTAGTGTAAGCTTGTTTTGTTGTTTTTGTACAAAGTTTGATGCTTTTATTAAAATGGAATTGCCCTGTACCTGTAATAAACGTCATATCTACTTCTCAATTTTCTAATGACATTTCAGGGGGGAGGGGAGAGAAAAAGTAATTCTTCCCATTTGGTCTATTGTTCTAAAATCTCTCAATCTAGCCCTGGAAATGTCCAAAGGTATGAAGCTGAGATGACAGCTCACATGAAATCTCTTTGAGGCCGAAAAATTTTCTCGAAAGAAAGTGTACAATGAAATACCTGTTCTAAAAATAATATTGGCTTATTTCATCCAGAAAAGTGTTAACTTTTCCCGGATGAATTTTGAGGCTGCAAAACTAAGAAACTGCAATACGGTTGCCAATAAGAATACATTTATTAAACCCATATATACGTCCTGTCATACAAGTAGTTTCTGTGGGCAAGAAAACAACACGTTGACACCTGACAGCATTTCTTGGATGAGATTATGGCATTTCGCTGTTTTTCTGCAGTAACATGACCACACCGGGCTAGTTGTTGAGTTTCTTTCTCCCCCCCCCCCCCAGCTCACGTATAAGGAAGAAATCTTTTTCGAAGAAAACTAACGCTTCGCGGGGAATCAAAGAAGATTCAGTTCTCAGAGAGAGAGAGGCGAAATTGAAAATTTCGGATTTCAACTTGGAAGCAATAACCGAGAAGAATTTCTTCCAAATCAATTCTCGGACAGTGTAAGTCCGCGGATGAAAGAAAATCTCTTTTATTTGTGAAGTTTCGTTTTATTGCGGGTCATAAGAATATATTTACAGATTGGAAGGAGAGCATGCAACTGAATTTTGCTTTCGTAGTTCCTGTAGCATGAATGTACCATTAAACTTGCAAAGATGTCCCGAAATATATACAACCTGCTTAAGAATTGTTTTCGAATTTATATCGCATTTCGTTTCATTTTAAGCAAAGTAATGGTGAAAAAATAAAACATGAGAAATATGATAACAGATAACAAGAAAAAACTGTTTAACTGATGACCTAAACTCATTGTAAGATTTTAAACCATTTGTTTTTTTATGGCATTAAAATTGGAGAAGAAAGTGTTTATTTTAGCATGAGTAACATTTGTTAAAGGTACTTTATTGTTGTTTCCTTAATCCACATAAATAAAACAAAGAATATGTATGTTTATGTGTGTGTTGTGTGTGTGTACCTTATACAAATCCACAGCTTACGTCGGATCCGGACAAAATTTGGCAGGGAGATACTTGGGCACCCGGGAAGGATCATTCATAGGGTGGTTTTTGAGCTGAAAAGAAGTCAAGTACGAATTTCGAATTCGTACGAATTTCCCGTTCGAATTTCGAATAAAGGACTTCAAAATGGCTCTATTTAGCAAAATACTTATCGGATCTTCTCAATCTTGGTCTCATTAAAAAGAATACAAAAAATACTTGCTAGGAATGTTTCCTTACAAAGATTTTCAAAACCACTAATTAATATCTCTACCCTGAAGAAAGATATGGGCATTTGAAAATTTGGAAATATCCATTTTAAATTGGATTTATAAAAATCGTCCGCGTAAAAGAAATTAAATAGGGTGAAATAAATTATTAATGAGAAAAGGGTGCTGCCATTTTTTTCTTGAACATAAGCAAATAGAATTCTTGCTTTTGATTTAGGCTTTTCCTGTAACGGACGGATTTAAAAAAATTTTGTCGATTGATTAATTTTTCGTACAGTGTTCTAGCAAACTATTGACTTTAATTTAATCGGAACTTTTAGACACGCGCGTCACTTGACATGACATTTCTCCTCAAGATAGATCCCGTGCAGAGCCGGGCCAAGTAGCTAGTATTTCATAAAACTACGAAAGCTAGGCATCATTTCATTCTCTTTTAAATCCACGAAAAATAACAATTCTCTTTGCACCCGTTTTTAGAAAAATTACTTTTAAAAAATAGAATTTTTGGATCACTGCTGTCAAGCGCGAATGCTTCGCGCCGGTCAACTAGTAGTTGTTATCACTTAAAGCACTAGGACACCATTTCCAGGCGTTTCGTCCTAGCCTGTCCGGTGCAGAAAATGATTGGGCAATTTATTTCGTCGGTCGGTCGCTGGTGCAATAAATCACAGCCGTCCAGGTGCCCCATAAATCTTCTATTTAACCCTTTCGCCCCGGTAGATGTTCCGTGACCCACAAATCAAAGTAATCCCCTGGAACGGAGCATTTGCTTCATGCTCTCTGTTGGTCAAAATGAACTCTTCTGTTATGATAAACATGCACACCATCTTGACGAACTCGGTTTTAGTGGATTTAATTACTGGACACTTTTCAATTTTTGAAGATTTCACATTGCACTGCAAAAAATAAACCGTTGTTTTTAAAGTATAATACTGGCAGCAGAGGTTCCAGCAGGGCCGTCGGCAAGGGGGTGGGGGGGGGGGGTGCTACACCCCCCGACTTTTCTGGAGAAAGGGGCCGCCGATTTTATTTTATTATTAAAATGAAATTTTAGAAAAATATGTCAGGACTTTAAATGAAATATAAAAGAGAAGCGGAATAACTTAAACATTAAGAATATCAGTAAACCTGAATTTTAAAAAATGTCCTGTATTTTCTGCGGCCCCAATTATTACTTATCAAAAATAAATAATTGGGGCCGCGAAAAATAGTTAAGATTCCTTCACAGCAATATTCGTTGCAAAAAATACGAAATTTTCTCGTTCATGGGGTCATGTAAACGGGAAACTTTTGGTGCCCTGCCCAGTTTGGAAAAAAAAGTACTGTATTAATATGTGCGAGAGCTTTAAAAGGTACGCTAACCTCTGTAATTAAAATTAGTTAAATTAATAAAACATAAATCGAATTATATGTACATAATTCAACAAGATCGATGCAATATTTAAAAAAAAAATATATGCTGAGGGCCGCCAAATTTTATATTTTAAATAAATTAATATAAATGATCGATGCAATAATTAAAAGGGAAAAGAGATAATATGCAGGGGCCGCCAAATTTTATATTTTAAATAAATTTAAAGAAAATTACACAAAATACCATTATCGAAAGATAGTGCAATGTTTAAACTGAAGATAATTAAAAAGAAAATTTATCACTTTTCACTTTGTGTTGGGACCGAACGATTTTTTTTAATGTAGTAAATTTGAAGAAATAATAATAATAATAATAATAGTTTATTATACTGAAATTTAAAAAAAAAAGGGGGGGGGGGAGAATTAAATTCGGTTGCCCTCTCTGCGGCATTGAAGAGGCTCTTTCAATCTCCTCAGACCATCAAAATGAAAATCGCATATATTGGTGAATATTGTACACACGGCCACACGGTATAAGTTACTGTGACACTCCAGATTTTTTTTTCTAAATCATATCGCAGTCAAACGACGCAAAACTGCTCATTGACCGTTTTTTTCGGTGGAAAAAGGAAACAAACAAATGCACGGGACTAAAATGTAATTGTACAAGCTGTTTTGCAGAAAAAAGGCGCCGTTTTGTGTCGAAAATCAACGGGAATTTCTTATAGCCCGCGGAAAATTAAAGTACCTTAAACGATATATTTTACAGCTATACTTTATACAGCTATATTTTATAATTTATAAAAGTACAGCAGTTTTCTGAATTAAAGGAATTAAAGGAAATTACAGCTTTCTTTACTTGTACTTTTATTATGTTTTTTTTTTATTTGTAAAAATTAACCTATATTTGACAGGTTTTTTTTTCTTTTTTTTGCGTCATTTAAATTAAAGTTTTGATTTTGAAGTATTCTATTAACCCTTTAAGCGGTCAATTATTTTACCAGAAATGCTTCCAAAAAAGGCATATTTTTTTATTGCATATAGTTAAGTACCAGTAGCGAGGCGTGACTTCAAGCGTCAGTCATCGCTAACTTTCAGGTCCCTAAAGAAATATACCAGATCATATGTTTCGCTCAGGGGTGTTTGTTATAAGAAATTTCTGAAAATTTTGGGCTGCCGTTTCTGAAATTTAATTTTTCAGTATTCGAAAATTTTGAACTGTCGTTTCCGATGTCCATTTTTTGGTTCTTTTTTTCATTGCTGAAGAATAACAATATTGCGATGTGTTTAAAAAAATGATATATTGCTACAGATTTTTACGAATGTGTGTGTGAGGGGGAGGGAGGGGTAAGCTCCTCATACTTTCAGAACATTTCATCAAGTCTTCAGAAAATTTTACTTACCTTGTAAAAATCTTGGTTCACAGATGCTTCTTTTTCAATTTGAAAAGTTCAAGCTTGCTAAAATGCAAAACTCGAACGGCAACGAGCACTACTTTTTATGAAAAACATTTATAATTGAAACTAAAAAGAGAGAGTAAAGAAACAAAACCACGCACACATATATTCGTTTTTGAAAGTTCGATGAAGTTCCAAAACACAAAAGGTAACACAACAGTGTTTTCCCCCATGCAAAACTACTGTTGCAAACAATATTGTCTTCGACCCGTCGGGCTCATATTGGCACCATCGTAAGATAACAATATTTTTCTAATCGCAACCCCTTTTTTTGAAAAATGTGACGCACCGAATTAAAAAAAAAAAGAATGAACGAAACAGGAGAAAAAAATCTCTACCCCTCCCCAGTAAAAACAAAATGCTTTGCACATAAAATTTCCGCGGGTCATCGCCGATGACTCGTAGTACATCTAAGGGAAGCTGTGAAAGAATCTGATTGGCTGAAATGGCTGACAAGCGAAAAAACTTGCGCGCGCACACACAAAACCGATGCGATATCTTTAGCGATGAGTGAAGGTCACGCCTAATCGTTTACTCAACAGATGGCACCACTAAAATAAAATTATTTGGAATATTAAATGATCCGAAAAAATAATCTGAAAATAAAATTTTAAAAACTTTAATTCTTCCAGTGCAAAACGAGGTTTGCCTTCAGGTCATCGGCGAATCGTTCGATGACTTGAGGCCTCGCTACTGTTAAGTACCATACTTAACAGAATAAGAATATAAAGAATTTTTATTTATTTTTTTTTTTTCGTTTTTCAATGCTTTTACAATATTTTTTATTTTACAATTTTGGTCACAAAATCCCAAAATATTTGCTTTTTTCAAGTACATTCTGCATGCAGTAATGAATAGTTTACAAATTATGCAAAAATTTCTCTCACACTTACTGTGAATTTTGAGGTTTACAATTTTCCGAACAGTTCGGGAAAACCAGAAAAGGAAATCTGAAAATATCGATGCCCGTACGCCGTACGGGCAAACCAGATGAGGCCAATTTCGGGTAGCACGTACACCGTACAGGCAAACCGCTTAAAGGGTTAACAATATTATTTTTGTTAAGCTGTCATATGAAACTAAAAATAAACTGATAGAAGCAGAAGTTTTAATTTTGCCTATTAATAACTCCGAAGCTTGTTTAGAAACCATATTTCTCGATTCTAGAAGTACCTCTGGAAAAATTGGTGTTATGACTTTAAAAGAGGCTGACTTAATCTAGTAGATGTTAATTAAAAAAAGGGGATAATTTTATATGCTTTAATAACTGTCTGAAACGTTTTTCAATCAATTGTTTCGAATGAGTTGCATACTTTTAAACAATTCTAAAATAAGAAGAAAAACTCAGTTTTTGTTGTATATTTTCCCTCTCATTTTTAATCAATTTAAGAGACATAGCATGAAAAGAGTTATTTTCTATTGATCACCAGTTTAATTCGGTTATTCGCGTCAAGCTTACAATGATTCATTTAATGAAATTTTATCACTTGAAAACGTAAAACTACAAAGATAGTATTTGAAAAGCTCGCATACCAGACGAACTTTTTCTCTCCCGACTTCTCATTTCTGCTAAAATTCAGCTGCTAGTCCAAGTCATATTAGACATTAAATTTGCAAATCGCGATGTTGTCCTGATTTTTTAATACGTAGTTAGGGTCACCTAGGGTAGTGTAAACCTAAGTTTGCAGTTTTCAAAACCCTGTGCTCGCGGCGTAACTCACGAAAAACTGTAAAATTTCCCGATTTTTTTTCAGTTTTTCCTTTATAACGACTAAACTATAAAACTTTTGATTAAACGTGTGAATAATCATTTTAAAGAACACTAAATTTTGAACAATTTAAGCTGAAGTGGATCTCTGTAGGACCAACAGTTTAGGACATATTGCATTCCGAAAATTGGCCATTTTTTGCGAAAAGTGAAAAAATTACGCTCTGATCATATTTCGGACTTAATATCGATATGAATTACTACTCTACAAGAAACAAAACGGACAGGAAGTTACTGCAAATTTTAATGGCTTTCCTTTAAGCCCCCAAAAAAGTCCGTAGAATCAATATTTCATTTAAAATCATTAAAAAAAAAAACGGAAATTTTGATTATTTTGAGAAATTAAAGAAATTGTTTCTGACAAGAAGAAAGGAGGACTGGACGATTAAAAAAAATGCTTAGAATGGTATAAAAAAGGGTAACACTATATTACAACGTTATTTTCATAATTAAGAAAAATCTTACAGGTCAATTTCGACATACGTACAGCATGTCCTAATGTACTGTATACGACTTACGCAAAACTGAGAAAAAGTTTCGACTCTTTTTAGTTTTTTCTTTATAACTCCTAAACAATGTAACTTTTGATGATACATGTGAATACCCAATTTAAAAAACGATAAATTTGAAACATTTTAAGCTCAAGTGGAGCTCTGTAAGACCAACGATTTAGGAGATATTGCATTTCGATTTTTTTATGCTTTGACCACATTTCGGAAAAAATACCGACATTAATTTTTACTCCTCAAGAAAAATTTTATAGGCTTTCAGTTAAGCTCAAAAAAAGTCTGTAGGTTAACTTTTTACTTTACAACAACGAAAGAAACAAATATCTGTTCTAGTGAAAAAATGAAAAAAAAATTTGATTATACAATATACATGTGAATAATCATTTTAAATAACACTAAATTTGAAACATTTCATGCACAAGTGAAGCTCTGTAAGACTAATAGTTAAGGAGTTAAAAAGGAAACAGTGAAAAAATTCGGAAAATTTCGCAGTTTTTCGCGAGTTACGCGGCAAGCACAAGTTTTAGAAAACTGCAAACTTAGATTTACACTACCCTAAGGGGATCCAAATAACATACAAAAATCAAAACTACATCGCAATTTTGCGAATTTAGCCCTTTTCTTTGCACATTATGACTGAACTATGCGACTTATATGCAAGGGCATTTTTGATCCATAAAATTTAAACAAAGTATTTACGATTTACAAATTAGCTCCAAACTATGAAAGGTGATTTCTTTTATTGTCAGTTCTTAAAAATAAAAATAAATAAAAGGGGGAATGGTGCACTTTTTCTCTTCAGAAAAAAATAATTTTTATAGCAATAATATCCAGAAATTTTACAAAACTACTATTGAAAATTTTCTTGCATAATTTTGAGGAATCATTCTCTCACCTTTTCCACTGCTATAATGCATCATCTCTGTACATGGCGTGGGTTGGAATGGTGAATAATTCAAGGGAGAACCCCTCCCCCCCCCATTTGATGAGCCCACAGCCCAGGGCCGCCAAATTCTCAACACCCCCCAGATATTTCAGCTAGCGACGGCCCTGGGTTCCAGTTTAAAACCGTAAAATCTGCAGTAATAAACTGTAAAAACTAGCAGTTTTACAGTTGATTACTGTAAATCAGCAATTTTACAGTTTATTACTATAATTTTACAGTTTATTATCTCAAAATTAGTTATATTATACTGTAATATATACGATCACTCTATCCATGAGCTGCTATCATTTCTAACAATTTTTTGTGACGTGGTATTCTTAACAATGGCACGTCTCAAGAACAACAAAAAATCCTATCTAACACCTAAATACTGAAAACTTCATGGAGCTTTTCCCTAGATACAGATTAATAAAAAAAGGCCCCTGTCTTTCAAGGTGATCACCGAAACTGAAATTCATAATAATCTTCAATTGAGTTTCTGTCCTTGAAGTACTGTATAAAGCAACCAAAATATTAAATAATGTTAAATACTCTTCGTTAACTATATTGTTTGTGCTATCTATATAGAAAAGAGTTTTTACTAGTGAGTAATAAAAACATTGTACATATAGACATTATGAAATTTAATTCAGTGTGCCGTGAGGAACGAGCTAACGAGCAAACTCGCAAGTGTGCCGTATAGGGTAAAAAAGGTTGAGGAGCACTGTACTGGTGTACTATCAATTCGGGGCACCTTTAATTCACAATTTAAGCTGCCCTACTCATTTTTTACTGGCGTTATTACGTCTATTGGCATAAAACTGAAGATGAACTTCTAAAAATTTCGTAAAAGTTATTATTGAGTTGGTAATTGAATGATTAATCTGACACAAAGAGTTTCTTCTCTAAGAAATGTGATGTGAAATGATTATCTTGATGAAAATAGTGCAGCTTTGAATTAAGCGTGGATCCAGGGGGGGGGGGGGGAATGGGGTTTTTCCCCCTTAAGCAATAAAATATAGCATAAAACTGCATTTTTTGGGTCTAATACTACGAAGAAATTGCCCTTTGACCCCTCTTCCTTTCTGAAAATGACCCCCTCCTTAATCACAAGCTGAATCCGCTCTTGCTTTGAACTAGAAAAATGAATTTTCTAAATGTTTAAAAACTCTTTAGAGGACCTAATTCTGGACACTACTCAATTTGTTACCGGTTTCATCATTTAACATTGCATAATGAATTATTATATTTATTTCTTTCGTTTAAGTCATTTATTTATAACTTCTCTAATACGTATGTATTCATTTTATTCTAATATTATGCTTTTTATTTTATTTTATTCTTTAATGCAAACTGTAAATAAAAATCGTACTCAAATGAAAATTTATTTAGATAATTAGTTTCAGCAGCTAAATATGGTACCGTTTCAGCTTAGAATCGATTTAATTCATGATTTGATATTGATTATAAATTATTGATTTAATATTGTGAAAATATATTATCTTACATTTCTTGGAACTGACGGTATTAGTTTAAGCGGGGCCGACAGTACGTATGATTCAAAGAAAATACATTTAATTTATTATTAATTTTTTCAGTCAAAAATTTACAGCTGTTTTTCTTTTATAAAATAAAGGTCCCGCGGAAACAAGTTTCCTAGGACCCAGCAAGAACTAGGGCTGCTACTGCTTGAAAATGTCACTCGAATAAATTTAAACAGTAGAGGATCTTTCTTCATTGAAGAACTGCTATGTGCTTGGTATGCAACAAGCCAAGGGCGTATTTAAGGGCGTTAAAAATCTTTCTCGATTTCGGGAAAGATCGAGAAAGATTTTTTCACCCCCGAAATCGAGAAAGATTTTTTCAAAAAGTAGGTGTTCGGTTCGTGTTTGCTCAAAAAAAAAAAAAAAATCCTTAAGAAAAAAGGCCCACTCTCTTACATTGTTTTACTCTTAAATTATTTACATACTTTTAGCTTGAAATACATAAATAAATAAATAATTATTGCTAATAATAATTCGTTAAATGGCACCAGGCAGTGGTGCAACCCAAGAGGGTCAGGGAGCCCTTGAGCTTTACTCGAGAGAAAAAAGAACGTGCCTTGGAAAATGAAGATATTTCAATTAGAAAACGCATAGAAAAAATCCTTATCATTTTGAATAGAAATCTTTAAATGAAAAATATTCAACACGTGTAGATTATTAGTCAGCAAATTACGTTTCTCTCTTTCTTCTCATACCCCCTTTTTTTCTAATCAGTCAGGAAATAAGAGTCTTTAAAATAATGCTACACTCAATAAGTTTAAAATAAAGTGTAATCATTCCTCCCAGCAAAAAATTTAAAATAAAAGTGTAATCATTTTCGGTTTTAGTTTTTTCACAAATAATTTCCAAGCTTTCAGCTGAACAAAACAAAAAAAAAAAAAAAAAAATCGAAAAGAGGCAGAAGTCCAAGCCGGCCGAGCTAGAAGGGGCACGTAATTTTCAATCTCTTTACCAGTGGTGAAATTAAAGAATAGAGTGCCTTCTCAGTGGCGGTTTTAGGGTAGGAAGTCGAGGCCCGTATATCCGCCAAGCATGAATTCAAAGAAGGCTTATGACCCCCATTAAAGAGTCCAAAGAGATCTTAAAATTTCGCTTTTACAACGTGTAATTTAATTGCAGTTTCAAGACTTCAATATCCAAAAATTTTCGGAAGAGAGTTCTTTTCCCGCTTCTCCTTCAATAGCTTGGTCAAACATTGCCTCAAATGGCAGTTTAGAGATTTAAAATTCAAACAGTTAACGGTAGTTGATATCCCCCCCCCCTTACTTTTCTATAGCCTTTAGCTCTAAAATGTGTTTTTAGAAAAGAGAGAGCTCCCGAATTAGTCTCCATGCCCAAAAATTGCCGGAAGAGTCTCTGAATCCTTTTATTATCCTAAACGTTGTCAGACAAAGCCTTAAAGCAGTTGTTCCTATCAAGAATCATGGCGTAAGCGGCGCTATTGAATTATTTTTAAGGGGCGTTTTTAAAAGTTTTTGTTTTCTTTTTCTTTCACGTGTGGCTCTCGTTTTTAGAGGGATCTTCGTGGAGTTCTTGGATGATAAGTTTTTGCTCTTGGGGGTAATAGGCACCTCTGCTAAAAGTAAAATCTTGAACATTCAGTTTCAAAAAATAGAGCTTAAAATTGCATTCATAAAGCTTCAAGCCGCAAAATTTCGGGGCACAGCGTCCGAATCCTGCCTCTTCTCTTGACGGTATTAAAGAAAACCTAAATAAAATATTTTTAAGACATTAATTTCGAAACATTTTGGGAGAGAGTCCTTGCTAATGTCACTACCAAAGATGGTCTAAAGTAAAGATAGCTTAAGGTTTCAATTTTGAGAAATTTCAGAGGGAGATCCCTAATCACTTTTTGTCGCTTAACGTCTCCAAAGAGAACACGAAATTGCGCACCTATATATCGAAAATCTTTCAGGGGTGGGTCTTTGAACTTTTACTTCCCAAACATAACTTAAATGAGACTTCAGTTCAAAAAAAAAAAAAAAATGATCTTCTTTTCTTTTACTCTATCATGAAGAAATACATACTGAGTTGTGCTTCTGTGTCAAAATATTTCAGGAGAGATGCCCCGAGTCTTCTCAATTCCTTTAACGTCACTAAAGATAGGCTGAAATTGCGTGTTTAGAATTTAAGTTTCAGTAAGTTTCCCAGAGGAGTCTTGATCCTCCAACGTAATCAAAGGTAGCATAAATAATTTCAATTTTAAAAAAAAGTTTTGGAGGAAATCTAAAACTTCGTAATTTTGTATCTTTTCCAAAAATTACAATATTTTAATTCAATTTGAAAATTTCTACCTGTCTTACAGTAATAGCGAAAAAAAAAAAGAAAGGTGTGAGGGGGGGGGGGGGCTAAGCGTGATTATATGGGCCCTCTCCGAAATAAAAACCTATATACGCCACTGCAACAAGCGGTGTTTTGAGAATTTTGTTTTTTGTTTTTAATTTTTTACAACCTGAAATTTATTTTTCCGGACATCGCATTTGTAGGAGTGAGGCCGATACTCTAGTTACACGCCAAAAAATAAATAAAACAATCTCTTAGTGGAAAAAAAATTTCGTTTTGAGGATCTTAAAAATGTTTCAAAAGTTACCTTTATGAGCCTCCAGACTTACTACGAATGCTTATGCTTTTGAACTGTTCATTTCTCTAGCCCCTCAGATGAATGTTGATGTTTAATTTTATGCTCCCTATCCTTCCAAAATAATAATGATGAATGCAAGCGCATTAATTCGAAATTTTCCAGGGATGGGGGGGGGGGAGGGTTACACTCAATACAAATTATACTTGAAAACTGCAAAAATAATTTCCTGAAATTTAGATACATCTAAACCAAATGAAAGTGGGAAGACAAAAAAATTGTATGATCTAACAATTGCTGAAATGTTTTTAAATGTTAGAAAAAAAAACAAGCAAACAAATCAATTTTCGCTTGTATTAAACTTATTTTTTATACGTTTCTTTTAGAAAAGTATCTGAATCAACCGAAGTTCTCAAGAGATGGCACCACGTGATTATTTGAATCCAGTTTTGATATGTATACTATTTTGTTAAAAGTTTAAATGATTTAATTCATCGAGTTTATCTGCTCTTAGGATTTTTTCAACTTTTTTATCTCGCAAGTACGAAGAACCAATAATCGTCCTTTTTCTACTGGCAAAACTGAGAATTTTTGGATCAGCAACGTCCTCCCCCCGCCCCCGGCCATCCCCTGGTACCCCTCCAGAAAACAAGAATTTCATCTTAAATCCATTATTGTACTGCTGCCACCTATGGGTGAGTTCCTTAAATAAATAAATAAAAATTTCATTTTATCTACTGAAAAAAAAAAAAAAAAAAAACTACGGTAAATAAATATTATATTACAAATAAACACTATTTGGTGAAAATGTTCCCTTTCTTCTTACAAGGTTCTACTCACTGCAAGTGAGAAGGGTAAGTGTGGACTTTTGTTTAAATTCGTTAAATGAAAATGAGGAGTATATCCTAATCAATAATTTTGAAATATGGAATGTGAAATTTTAATCAAACGTTCGGCATTTTAAGAATTTTTTTCTTCAAAGTTCACGATAACACATTTAAACTAATAAAGAAGGGCATTTTGAAAACATGACTGGATTGTACGATCAAAATACTGTACTTTTGACGCATTTACTAGACTTTACTTTTACATTGTATCTGGTCGTGGTCCAGCAAATAAGTTGTCTGGCTTGTTTAAATATTATGACAAATAGTTTCAAAAATATTTGCAGTCCAAAAAATTAAGATTTTTTTTTTTTTGAAAATAAATAGATAAATATTTTAATTTGGAGCTTGTAAGTCATTCAGTTTTTTTCCAGGTATACGCAGCCTCCATTGACTTTTTAAAATCTTAACTCTATTACCTATGAGTGTCAAAAAATATTTTCGTTTTACTCTATCACGTTCGAAACATTGATTTGAATGAATAATTTTCGAAGTTGAATTTTATGTGCTGCAATTATTTTTTGTTGATGCCTTACTTGTTCGCTTCGATATTTGCCCCAAAATTTTGAAAAATGATGAGTTCAATTAATTATTTAGAATAGTTACAAAATTCATTAAAAAAAATCTCAATTTTACTTATCTTCTGATTACACTTTTCTCCTAATTTGTAGCTGATTTGTAGCAACCAATAGTTTGTGGCGCCATCTCTTGAGAGCTCCTATCTATTCTAATTTTTCGTATGCAGTAAATAGTGATTTCCTGCCTTTTCCAATACGAAAGCAGCAACTTATAATAAAATGATTCTCACTGGCCAGAACACATCTGATGTTTTGAAATGTTTGATATTTTTCTAATTTGTGTAAGAAAACATCGATAAGAATGGAAATTATTTGGATCCAAATTTGAGATTAATAGTGGTTTCCGATTTGTAACACCGAACAAAGGGTTTCAAGTCTTCACGAAGATTTTGCGAAGTAAAAGCATTTAAAAAGTTATTTCAAGCTACTTTTGGGTGACTTAAAGAGGATTAAAAGAGTTCAGATGTTCTCCTCCATACATTTTTTGAGCTGATGAAGACCTAAAAACTTAATTTTAGACTTTCTAAGCGATTTAGAGAACAATTCGCGGGACTACCCCGTATTTTTTCCAAATTGAAGTTTTTAAAACGCATTTTTATGTTATCCTTATTGTAGTAAGGGCAAAATGCTTTTCTTCCCAGTATAGATACCGACACATAAACTGGAATTTTAATAATGCAAGTTTATGCCATCGCAGCGGATAGAGGAAAGAAGTGTATATTAGGGAAACAATTTTCGAAATTGATGCGTTAAAATTGTAATTTTGAGCTATCTTTGGTAAAATTTGATTTGGCAGATCTCTCTGGAAATTTTTTGAAATTAAAATCTTAAAAACATTTAGGCTATATTTGATAATGAAAAAAGTGAGGGGGCAGTTGCCCCCTCTTGGCAGCCCCCCAAATCGCCGCCAATGTTCCGGTGTCCCGGTTGAACATTTCAAAAATCTGGCAAACCTAGCTATAATGCACGGCATTACACATAAACCTAGTCAAAAATATTGGAACAAGAGGCTATTAAAGTGGAATGATCATTTTTTTTTCTATCAAAGAAGAATGAAGGTGCTAAAGATAAAGCTTGACTAAAAATCAATCCGAACCTGTACGAATGCTGTTGGATAGAATCAATTCCGATGCAACAGGATTAAAAGTTTCGAACGCGCTTGGTATTATGACGAATTCAGAAATTCGTCGCAAATATCGAACGCAGAAGTTAAAATTCAGCAGGGTTTAAAATATTAGAGAGAATAAAATTATGGACATCCAAGCGGTATAGAAGCATGTAGAGGAAATTCTGAGGTGCCTATCTCCTCAAAGACAGGGAGCCCCCCCCCCCCGGTCAACATTGAGTTAATTTATCATGATTATTTTAATACCGATAGAGTGTGTATAGGTAAGAGCATGAGGTCTGCCTCAATTTGAACTAGGTATTAGTTGAAAAGTATAAAAGTATATTTTTAGTGGATTTTTAAAAGTCAAAATTTCTGGGAAGAGGTTGATTTTTTGGTCCGTCTTTAGTTTAAAAATTCATATTAAAAAAAAAAGAAAAAGGAAGTGATTTTTTTAAAACTTTTTTTTTGCTATTGTTAAAAGTATAAAATTTCTTTTAGTGGTGTTTTAGACCAATTTTTTTTTTCGCAAATTTTCTTGGTAAACATTTTTTTGCTCATTTTTTAAGCAAAAAAAAAAAAAAAAAATTATCATTTTTTTAAGTTAAAAAAAAAATTTTTTCCCTAATTTTTTTTCTTCAAAGTTCAGGTTAATCCCCTTACGTATGGTTCTGCCGGCGCCCATGACTCCCAATGCTCTATTCCTGAATGTAATAAATAAAAGAGGCCCTGAAACTGATCATTGGAGGAATCCCACTCTTTACATTATGAAGATGTCGTATATAGCATGTCCGTGGTCCGTATTCTCTCTTTTCGCGACCATCAGTTCTTGGTACATTCTTTCAGCAGTAGCATTCTTTAATTTTTTTATTTTTGTTTTTGAAACGATATTTTTGTTTCCAAATATTTTGTTTGCAACCCGACCCTCCTATCAACAACATCGAGAAACAGCTATTCAGCGGTGTTGCCACTGCGTTCCATCCAAGTTTAAAGTTCAAATTAGCTGATCGAGGACATCCCTAGTACGTTGTTCAACGTCGGCCGTACATCGGCTGATATTGTGATCTCTCTCACGTTCACTTGATGTCGGCACGAGCAATGACAGTAAACTATAATCAGCAGCTCCATGCTGTATCCATAGGCATGTTTTTTTTTATGAACCTAATTTTTTCATACGTCTGTGGGAATTTGATTTTGCTATTTTTCGATCTCTTATCTTCGATATAATTTTTAAAGTGCTTTTCCCATTGCTTTCTGATGCGGTTGAGTCTCCCCTTCCCGTATAAGAGCAACTCAACGTCGAACTTTCTTTTTCTTTTAAGTTCATTTAGTTTTGTTATAAGAAAGACTGGAAAAAGTTCCGTTTTCGCATCGGAATATCTTTGGATGTTATTACTTGAGTATTTTCCTCGGACATGTGCCAGTTTAGTTTAGAGTTGTTTTATGGATATTGAAAATAAAAAGAAATCAAACAAAAATTAACATTTTTAAACGTTTTAGCACAAGACATTTTGTTTATTTTGTTTTTCAATTAATCAAATCTGGATTCGTTTCTCCTTATAATGAATTGTCACGAGATATTTTTAACTGTCACTAGTCTGCTCTTGTAAATTTTATCAAGAACACTCAAATCCTTTTTTTCCTCCGAAATATATTCTTTTCTTTTTTTAAAAAATGACCTACGACATTTAAAAATAAAGATTTCTATTAAAAAAAAAAAAATAAGGATTATTGGGCGTGGTTATAGGCTTCCTCAACCAATGAAATACTCCGATTACTTTGACGTACAGGTCATTGTAGCCTGTGAAACGCGTGCAGGCTGCTGTGACAGCTCTCATGAAAGCGTGTTGCCTGGTGATCAACATGGCCGCGCTTGTAAATGGATTTGTTGATCCCGTCTCGCGTCAATTAAGTGTTGGACAAAATAACTGTGATAATCAAGCTCCCACAAAGGATCATGATGCTATAAAACTATTCATTGGCCAAATACCTCGAAATTTAGAAGAAAAAGAACTCAAGCCTCTGTTCGAAAATTTCGGGAAAATATACGAGCTAACGGTTCTTAAAGATAAATTCACAGGAATGCACAAAGGTAAGTTTATTATTTCTTTCGTGGGTAAATGAAAGTGACAATCCCTCTGATTTCATTCTTAACTACTCGAGATATCAGCCATGAGTCATAGTCATCTCTGCTAATCCCGGCGTACATCTGCTATTGTGAAGTCAGCGTTCTAGCCAGCTGTTTATTTTGTTCTATCTTGTATATTTTAAGTTTTTCCTCAATGAGATCTTTTTTCGATTTTATTCATTACCTGCCCACATTTAGTTATCATCATGACACTTGGAATCTGTAATATAGCTGTCATTTATTGTTACTTTGTTCGCGATTTTCGGCAAAGGGGGTCTTTTGTTTGGGGGCCGATAGTTGTGATGGTTGATAAGTTAAAAGGATTTGTCAGGCTTTTTTAATGAGTCACGATGATTATGGCTTTACTCTTGGCATTCAGCCAAAAGTAAAAAGCTTCGATTTGCGTCTTTTCTTAATTTTAATTAGTAATGATCTATTTTGACAGTAAATATGGGGATTTTGGTCAGTTTGTTTATTATGTTTTTTTTTCTTTGTTCACTCCAATTCGTTTAATTCAAGTGATTTCGCGTTCATGAACAGCATCATACAAAGTCTACAAATGAAGTCTTTTGTTTGTAGCTTAAATTATGACAGTAGTTATTTATTTCAAATGAAATTTATTTAGAAATTTTACATAAATTAAAAATCAATAAGTTATGATTTTTATTTTCACTACTTATTATTTTATTCTCCACCAAAGTTGAATATAAATACCAAATATATGGTGATTCAAAGAAATTTATTTGTGCACAAATTTTATTATTGTCAATTTTGAATCTTTTGAAAATAATGTTTCAATTTTTCTAAAACAAGGACACCTCCTTTTTTTGACATATTGTTTTCAAAAGAAAACTACTTTGGTCAATTATATTAAATTTATGTATTTTTATAGTTATTGCTCTTTATTTTATGTCAGTGCTGGATCTCAAATGTTTTCGCCCTGGGAGCTAAAATTCAAACTGAGGCCCTTACCCATTTTCCTTCTAGTTCATATTTCAAGTTTTAATGAAAAAACAGCTTAGGGATCGGGTGAATTTTGTCCCCTTTCAGTAGTTTATGCCTTTGCAAAGCTATCTCTAGAGGAACACATAAGACTTGAATTAGTATTGATGTTGAAGTTTGTGTGCAGTGTTTAAAAAAAATCTTAGAAGTTTTGCTGCAATTTTTACGCTTATCATCTTTCTACGTACTGAAATTGTATTTGGAAAAAGTAGGGGAGAATAACTGTTGAATAGTCAGGAAATATAAAGTATTAACTGCATTAATTAAGCGTAATTCTTATAAGGAGGTTAATGATTATTTTGGCATTTCACTTAAGAAAAGTGGTTGCCCTATGAAGATCATGTGGTATTTGTGTTTGTGATGTGAATTCGCTTTTGCAATCAAGTCCTTGTTTGAATTTTCAAGCATTATTTCAGAAAATAAAACCTGATATATATAAACATATGTATTATATTCATGATATGTTATGAAAAATTTGAATAATTTTTATACTTTTTGCAAATAGACCAACCCACACAGTAAACCAATTCTTGGGTTTGATTCAATAAAACTTTAAAAATGAATGAATATTGCCATCGTTAGATCAGCCAGAATTAATTTGTTGAGGAGGGATCTTAACAGTCCTTACTTGTTTATAAAATACTATATACTGATATTGGTAAGTACTTTTATGTTAAAGATACGCCACTAGGAAGATTTTTTACTCTTGACAATGAACTACTTGGAAACTGGAAATATGCAGTTGGGGACATTCATCAACTTGCATTGCTCAATTTTAGAGTTTTCATATATATACGTGTAAGTATGGCCAATCGTGTCGCTAAACAAAGTGACTTCTTCCCTTTAACAAAAAAGTAGCAATTTTAATATGGCTTAAAAGTAGGGGCTCTGTAAAATTCAATTGCTTTGCTCTAAAAATGAATTATTTGACACACACTAGTAATGTGAAATAACCTTTATGAAACCCAGGACAAAGTCCTTCGCTTCAGGTTATTTCTCAGGCTTGCAACCTTCCGAGATCCAGAACTGTTATATATATTGTTAATGAGTTGAATCCAAATTTCCAATGTACAATCAGACCTCTATATATCGAAGTAGCAACTTGCTGGATAAAAATTTGATACATAGAAATTTCGATATACTGTTGTCCCCGCTTAATCGGGTAACGGATAAACGAATACCCCGCTTGTACAAATAAAATATCTCGGAACCGATGCTATAGACATAATGTTAAAGATCCCCGCTTAATCGAATACCCCGATTAATCGAATATTTCTTGGAACAGACAGTATTCGTTTAAGCGGGGCCGACAGTATAGAAACAAACTTAATTTTATCATAATTATTCCTAAAACATTAAACTTGAAGCTTATTTTTAATACAAACTCTATTTCTAATTTATTTGCAACTTACATTATATAAAAGTTAATAATTTAAAAAAGAATTAATAAGAAAAACTTATTTATTACTTTGAAATAAACAGCATTCCAGACATTGATTACAATGCTCATAGTTTCATTTTTTAAAAAGGAAAAAAAAAGGACTACAAAAGTCATGCTGAATAGCCAGTTTTGTAACAAGCTCACCAAACAAGTGTTTGATTTTTTTAATACTCTAAAAATTTTGTCAGGAGTATTTTTTGTGATCTGAAGTCCAGGAACTAATGTTTCTGACGTCTTCAGCATTTAATTTTTTTTAAAACTTTTCATTGAAGTTTAACTAGAAAAAAAGGAATATCCAGAAGTTTTGATTTTACAAGATAAATCGCAACATAAAATTAAATATGACGTGATTGCAACCCTGTAAGCTTCATAAGTATCCCCATTTGTTTTTGGATCCCTTAGCACCTCAACTGACTTGTGGGGTTCCTAGTGACAGTCACTGAGCTTCCTTTTTATTTATTTATTTTTTTATTTAAAGTATTGCGCACTACAGACAAATCCAATTACAGTGCCAAGTATAACAAGAACAAATAAAACAAATTATACATTAAAAATATTGAAACATATAGATTTAAAACAATTAAAAGGAAGGTTAAAAATATCTTGAGACACGACAAGGAGTTAAAATTTTGTAAAAATTTAAAAGACAACAAACGAATTAAAACAAATTACTCATTTAAAATATTAAAACAGATTACACATTTGAAATATTAAAACAAATAGACTTAAAATTATTAAAAGACTTATTAAAAATATCCAAAATGCGACAATGAGGGTTAAAAAGTTTGTAAAATTTAAAAAGGCAAAAATTATCAACATTTACAACTATTTGAAACAGCAAAATGGATGGAATTAATAATATCTGAGCATGAGCAGTCAATTAGATTGTTAAGTGCTTTATAAAAAAAAAGAAGACACAAAAGCTCACTGCGTAACTTAAGGTTTGGAACATGATAAATATTGCAGAAATTAGAGCATGAATACGTCAAAAAATCATGGTTATGGGTTTTGTAACACAAATAAAAAATAAATTTGGATACTCCTGGCTGACTTTGGATACTTGTACTCCTGATTTAAATTTTTGTAAAGCAAACGTTCTAAAGGCAAATAAAACGACCCACTGTCAAAAAATGATTTCAATATATGAAGAGTTTTTCGATATATGGAGACAGTTTTTCTATGTAATGAACATGGACTTGCTTTCTGTTCGATATATAGAAAATTTTGTTTCGTGGAAGTTTGATATATATGGAGGCTGTCTGCTGTACTTATTTTTATCATGTATGGCGTTCTTGCAAAGTCACTTAACGTAGTATAGTAGCACAAATTCAATTGCAAACATTTTCATAATGATTTTTTATTTTAAAGAAAAAATTATATTTAATGCATATTACCTACTGAATTTAGTGTGTATAGTTGTTAATACATGAAAATTGAAACACTCTTAACTCCCTAAAGTGCTCGCATCCGGTACACCACAGCCAAGAGAAAATCTAGGCTTTTTATCATGACTTTTGATAGTTTTTCACCTGTTAGGGTATTATTAAGTGGAGCAGAAACATCCTACTGTCTGCTTTGCACAAAAAAAAAATATATATATATTGAAGTGAAATTGTATTAGTGGATAAATTTACTATCGTAAAATAGACAACAAGACAACTAAAATAATGCTTGTTCAAAATTAGCTAGCATAAATGAAAAGTCCTTTTCTTCAAAATGCGATCTGGATATTATTTTGTAATCAGGGCCCCCCCCCCCATAACGTAATTTTTTTCGATTAGTTAGACTGAGGGATTGAAACATGCAACATGATAAAATACGAGCATGAATATGCGTATTGTACTCATATGTAGCAAATCAAATGAGAAAAGACATTAGGCATTAAAAAAATTACAACAGTGTTTCCAAATTTGTCAAGTAAGAATTTTGGAAGTTATTGTGACTTCCCGTGATTTTTAATCATGATGCTCGTTTATAATTGATAGGATATTTCTTCTCTTCCAATTAGCCTATTAAATGAAAAAATACCATTAAACTTTTGAAAAATGCTAATTTGTTAATGCAGTAAGGCACTGCTTCTCTGCCACTAGAAACACAAAACAAATGAGAAAATAAGTTAATAATTTATAAACAACTATCAACTGCAAAAGTAGTACTGAATTGTTTATTTTATTGAAGCATGTGTTTGCTTTGTTATGCATGAGTATAACTGCCATATCTTCAATTTTTCTGAGCGCAGATAAACTTGAAACTGTTATCAGCGTGCTATGGATTTCAAGTTGTAAGCCAGCAAACTTGCCAAGTTTTGAAAATCCTTGTCAAAGATCAATTTTAACAATTTAATGAATATTTTTCCTGCAATAACTTGTATATTTTTGCTTAGGTTTATATTAGTATTTTTGCTGGGTGTACAATTTTATAGCATTTGTCGAGAGGACATATGCTTAAAGCGGGCCCTTCACCACTCTTAAGCATCTTTCATGTTTTCATATTGAATATCAGCAACAAAAACAAAGAATAGGGGGACTTTACGTCCCCCTAGAAGTTGTCACCCATGACAAGGGTCATGGGTGACCTCTAAGTTCAGTCCCGGTGTATAAAATTGACCTAGAGTGGTGATGCCCAACCTAAGGCTTGTAAAGCTGTTCATGTGGCTTGTAACTTGTAATTTCTTTTATTTTCCATTTTTTCCAATGCTATTTAGAAAAAATATTTGCATTTAAATTTTTATGTGTTGTGACCCTCAAGATTCATTGCAATATGAGATGAGATGAAGCCCTCAGGTAAATACAGATTGTGCACCACTCATGAAGTGTTTAATTAAAATTAGCACGGGGAAAATTATTTTCAGAAATGTAAATGTTTCATTAGTATTTGTTAATTTTAATACTTAAATATACATTTGTAATACATATTTTGATATTAATGTGCTCTTACAGCTAATTTTACTTGTAATTTTTAATGAAAAGGATAACCTAATCATCATACATGATAATAGAATTGTTGAACATGCATAAAAGTACGGTGTAAATTAAAATCTGTTCATCTGTTCTTTTAGGATGTGCTTTTTTAACATATTGTGCGCGAGAAAGTGCCATAAAAGCACAAACTGCTCTTCATGAACAAAAAACATTACCAGGGGTAAGTTGTGCACATGTTTTCTAAATTAGCAATTCATTAATAATTTTGGTTTCCAGAACTTTTTTTGGTGTGATGTGTATTTTGCATAAATTATAACAGTATTTTTTTTTTCTTCTTTGCCTATTGCCAAAGTCCATCCCAGTGTTAAAAATATAATAAAATTTCCTCTAAAGGTGTCATAAGCAGGACTGTAGAGTTGGGGTGGTGGGAGTCATACTGATTTCGAGGTAAAAGAGTGGTTAGTCAAAAACTTTAAAATTTTAAGAATCAGATTTGACCATTTTCCCCTCCAAGTCCTTAAATTTGCTGGTGCTGCTGAGTAAGAGTCGAAGTCATGTAGTAGGACTAATTTTGAGGTGAAGAAGTCGCAGAATCTAAAATTATAGTAGTTAGAGCTGGAGTCGGTCAATATCCCACCAGCTCTGCAGTCTTGCCACCAGGTCTTGCTCTTGACATACTTATGTCCAGACATAAGTGTATCAAGAGCAAGACCTTCTTCTCGACTTCCAAACAACTTGACTCATCTCTATTTGGGAAGCTCGTGGTTGAATGGCCAAAAAGCCACGGACTGGTGTTGATAAACTAAACTTACTGGATATAAGTGTAATGTTTAGGCATAAATAGGGAGTCTGGGATTATATCAGTGGTTTGTAAAATTTTTGAAACATTAATCAAAATTAAGATTATGAATTTCTTAGAAAATAATGGTCTGTTGACTAGTTTGCAGTATGGTTTCAGAAAAGGTAAATCGTGTGCTACTAATTTATTACATTTCTATGACAAGGTTACCATAGCTTTAGATAACAAAAAGTGTGTAGATGTTGTTTACATTGATTTTCTGAAAGCTTTGGATAAGGTACCACATGTTGCACTACTCAGTATATTAGCTGATGTAAACAAAGAGTAGCTGTAAGGGGTAACCATTCTAAATGGAGTTAGGTTTTAAGTGGGGCTCCCCAAGGATCAATTTTAGGTCCCCTTCAGGGCCCGATTAAGAAATCGCGGGGCCCTAGGCCAAATACTTTTTTGGGGCCCCCTGTGCTGAGGCTTTACAATTTTAGGCATAGGATGAAACAAATTCATGCATTGACTACAGCAATTTTACCATTTGGGGGCCCCTTAAACTGTGGGGGCCCTAGGCCGCGGCCTAGTTGGCCTATTCAGTAATTAGGCCCTGGTCCCCTTTTATTTATTATCTTATGAATGATATTCATGAAAATGTTTTTGGAAACATGAATTGTTTTGCTGACGATGTCAAAGTTATGAGGGTTGTAGAAAACGATGAACAAGTAAAACAGCTGCAAGAGGATTCGGATCATATTACTAAGTGGGCAGACAAAAGGGGTATAGCAGTTAATGTTGGGAAATGTCAAGTGCTGCATTTAGGTCATGAAAATAAGCTTACAAGCTATGATTTACAGGGTTCAGTCATTAGTAAGGCAGATGATGTTTACAGATCTAGGTGTCTTAATAAATCAGGACTTCAAGTTCAGTCAACAGTATAGCATAGCTAGTTACAAAGCCGATAGGCTGCTTGGGTTTATTCATAGATCTATTTCAAACAAATCTAAGAAAGTTCTTCTGCCTTTATATAGAAGTTTGATAAGACCTCATTTGGAGTATGCTGTTCAGTTTTGGTCTCCTTATCTTAAAAAAGATATTAATTTATTGGAAAGGGTAAAAAAAAGGGCTACAAGGTTGGTGAATGAACTTTCTAATTTAGATTATGATTCCAGACTTAGACTGCTTAATATGTATAGTCTGGAACAAAGGAGAATCAGAGGGGACATGATTCAATTGTTTAAATTTATCAAAATGATAGATGTTACAGGGTTAGATTCTTACTCAGAAAGCAGGACAAAAGGTCAAAAAGGTTTTAAGCTGTTTATAGCTCAGGCTAACCTGGGAATTCAGAAAATTAATTTTTTTAGCAGGATTGTGAAAACTTGAAACAGTTTATCGTAAGAAGCGGTAAGGAGCAATGGGGTAGATAGCTTTAAGAGGGCCATTGATCTTCATTGGGGTCTATAATTTGACTAGGACCAGCTCAGTTGGGTCCAGAGCCTGTGGTCCTTGTATTTGTATATTCTGCCCCATTGTTTCAATAGTTCTTAATTTTAATATAAGATCATTTAAAAAAGCATAATATCAATAAGATTAAAAATTCTACACAGAGTTAAAAAAAGAAAATTTATAGATTCTTCTATCTAAATAGGTACCAGTGCTTGTACCAATGTACACAGTGATTCGGGTAGGGTGTGCTAGTAATTACAAAAATTATTAAAGTGCATTGTCATGTCACTGTGCTCATTAATATATTCTCATTTCTAGTGTAACTAATTTCACAAGACATTTTGACTGCATTTCTGAAACTTTTTTACATTTATTAATTTTGTCAGTTAAATTTTTAGTCATTTGAAGCTATGAAAATTGCATTTTATTCTTATAGTAATTTTTGATGTATTTTCCCCCTAGATGTCACGACCCATTCAAGTAAAGCCAGCTGATAGTGAAAATAAAGGTGGTAAGTGAATATTAGTTTTAAAATATGATGTCTAAAGAGAAAATTAACGATGCCCCAAAGTTAGTAAATTCACGACTATTTGTGGATATTGTGTATTACTGATTTTGCAGATAATCCACAAGACTGAAAATAGGGGGAAAAAATCAACACAAATAGTCATTTGAGCAATTTATACCCACAATACATACTAATTGAGGAATCATGAAATTATTGACTGCTTACAAATTTGCAGATTTATTTCTTTAGAAAATCAGTCTAACGTTTCTGCGTTTTGCAATAAAATACTTTTATTTGAGATGAAAATTATTGTAGCATTTTTTTTTTAAACCGTAATATGATGTATGTTTTTTTTTTCCTTTAAAAACTTAGTAAGAGTTTTAACATCTGCTAAAGCTATGTTGTGTTTCATCTTTGTACCTTACTATCTTTTTGTCATTCACTTCAAAAGTTTTTCTAAAGCTTCAGTTTTTCAGAAACAAGTACTACTGTTTAAAAATAATAATCTCTACTGTATTTAATTTCAAAAAAAGTTATTATGTAGGCAAATTCAAATCTTAAAAGAGATGTTTAACTCCCCCCTCCTCCCCCTATTGTTCCTGCCACAAGGTTTTACTGTATAATTTTCAAACTACAAATGTAAAATAGGACAGGTAAACACAAAACCACAAGCTTGTCAATGCACACAAACAGCTAAACTAATAAGATAAGTAAATAATATTACAAAACAAATACTTAGATAAAGAAAAGTAATGTGAAACTAGAGCTCATCAGCCATGGAAGTTTCTTTCAAAGGCTGTGAATTAAAAAAATAATAATAAACTATGAACTAAATGATAGGATGCTTTTGTCTCAAACATATGCTAAACAGCATTGCATTAATCTGATGCATTAACTGCAAGCTATAAAAAAACCCCAAAAAAAAGAAGTGACGTTCTGCCTCTATTATTAGTAGCAATGTAACTACAGTGATAATACTCCATTGTAACTTAGGTTTAAGTATCCTTTTATAGCTTGCATTTTATTATTTAGTGAATTTTCCAAATGCAATACTTTTTTAGATTGTGTTTGGGAACTAAGCATCGTACCATTTAGTTTATAGTTTAAAATATGATTGTTTTTTGCTATTTTTTAGCTACTTTGCTTACAGTTGCTATGTTATACTTATTTTGGTAGCTAAGCTATGTTATCTAAATAAGTTTCTCAAGTTTCAAATAGTAAGTTATTACCATCTTTAAATGTATGATATCTTTTTGTGAGCCTTTTTCTTTCAGAAGACCGGAAATTGTTTGTTGGTATGTTGAGCAAACAGCAAACAGACGAAGATGTGTTGAAATTATTCCAGCCTTTCGGACCTATTGAAGAGTGCACAATTTTAAGAGGACCAGATGGTCAAAGCAAAGGTAGTTATTGTACATGTAATTTTACATGTTTTTTCCCCTTCCCAAAAATACAGCAGAGTCCCAGTAATACAAGTTGATCAAGACTGACAGCAATTTAGATTATTGAAAATTCTGTGTATGTCGACAGATTGCATATTAAAACTGAAGTGAGACACTAACTTATTGAAAATTACTGAAAGCACTAGACAGCAAAAAAAAGAAAAAAGAAAAAGAAAATGCTTTTGTTCCACTCTTGCTGAATTCTCTTGTAAAATGACCCCATGAATCCAAATATAGTTGTTTTCCCTCAATAACTTTATCACTTTGAAAATGGCTCCCCCCTATTTTTTTTTCCTGTTTTAACAGTGTTATAGCCATTATTTTGATTTGGAGTGGAAGGGAGCATTAATCAAGCTTTAACTTTTTTTTGAATTGCTTGAGATCTGAAAAGTACTAAAACAAACATGTGTACCTCTTACATCCAAATGTTGCTACACATGGATCCAAATATATTATCATTTTCCCCCTTTTCACCCATCACCATCTATCACTTTTTGGGGATTGCTACGCCTATTTTTTTCAGTTTTTGTCAGTTTCATGGCCATTATTTTGATTTGGAGTGCAAGGGAGCATTGATCGACCGTTAACTTTCTTCTGAAATGCTTGAGAGGAGAAACGTTCAAAAACAATCATTTGAAGCAATAAGCATAAACATTTGTACCACTTAGTGGTATACCCCTCTAATTAATC
>JAXGGA010008852.1:0-54545 GCA_038373865.1 Uloborus plumipes
TATTAATAACAGTATTAAATATATTACTTTCATATTTGCAAAGAACGTGAGTTTTATCTTTTATTCAGAGTTACATATAAACAACTGAAACACTTAAAATACACCAATATGTAATATAGTTTAAGGTTATTCCATAGTGACTAACGTAACATTCAGAGCTGATTTTGTAACTGTTTTTACATGTAACTTAAATGATAAAAAATATTTTTTAGTTATGCTGGTGGATTTACAACGTACAAGGTATCTATGTATCATTTCTGCTTAGAATTTAAAACAAAATTACTGACAGCAGATATTTTTTCAACCAAAATAGCGCGTGACTCACGTAACATTTTTGCAACCCTGAAAATGAATGCTCATGTTATGAGGTAAAAATGTCTCAAAGTTAAGCAAGTGTTAAAAATTGAACGATATATTTAAAAAATGTGTAAAGTTGTCTTTTAAAAACATAAAACACATTTATTAAATCCTAATTTTTTTAGTCTTTCGTGTCACTTTTACTCAAGATGAAGTGTGACTAACGAAACGTGACTAACGTAACCATCGAATAACAAGCAGTAAACACACCACAAACTATTTATTATGGCTAACCTCAGTGATAATTATAATACTTTTTCAATTTTTTAAAACTTCTTATGTTGTATGATTTTTATTTATTTATTTATTTATTTAATGATATTTTTTTCACTTCGGTATTTTTTTTTCTTCGGCTGAGGTTGACATTTCTATGGAATGACCCTTTAACCTTTAGTATGAATACTAGTATTAAATATATTACTTTTATATATTTTGTAAAGAACATAAATTTACCTTTCATTCAGAGTTACTCACATGCATACAGACCCACATGTGAAACTGATAAAAGCGTATTAAAAACAGCAAAACCAACGCCCACTTCCATGTGAATACCTTGATTTCCCAAAGTCAGGGGAGCGGGGGAATTGACCTCATGATCCCCGTGAAGAATTAGCCGCTGAATGAATTTTCAGTCAATACACTGTGTGACTCAATACTGCTTTAAAGGAAATGTCATCAAATAAACTGTGCGCTAAAATATAATTATGCTTAACTTACGTTAGTTTTTCACTTCTAGTAATAGCGCTTTGTTTTAGAATTTTTCAAAGAATATTATTTTTTTATGATCTCCATTAAGGTTCAAGATCGCACACAGAACAGTAACGAATCGTAGTTACGTTATCGTTTGTGGTCCTTTTTGATTGTTAAAGCTTTCTTTTTTGGTTTTATTGAAATATTTTCAGTGTAAATAATCTGAATAAATTGAAATAACAACAAAATTGTTTGCGTGCGCATTTTTCCAAATACTTATCAAACTGAAAATTCAAATTTGAACTAATATATTTAATATCACTTAAAATAAATGCGTAATTTGTTGCACACCTGATCTAAAACCTTTAAAATTTCTTCATTTTAACTTTAAGGCTGAATGCACGAAGGGAATAATTTAGAAAACTAACGACGTTGTTCAGCAAAAACACACACACACCTCTATGAAGTATTGAAATCCGTTCTTTTACGACATTTTATGTTTCGAAAGTATTCATATATGATAAGCTTTAAGTTACAAATTTATTAACTATTAGTATTATTGAGGCAACACGTTTATGAATCCAAATTTTCATTGGAAATTTAAATGAACTTTGGCTGCTTTTATAACATTTTTTTACAAGGTACAATGCACTGTAAAAATGTTCGATTACAGATAGAAAAAATTTTCAATACTATTCTCGTGGACGTCAACGAAAAGGACCAGATATCGTGCTAAAGGTTTTTGTTACCGATTTTGCGCAGCAAAATACTGTTGCTGGAAGCTTACTTCGAAATAGTTAATAAGCATGAAACTTTATTAGAATATCTACTGTTTCTTTAGGATTGCAAATCATCAGGGACTTAACCGATTAATGCCTAGCGTCCCTTTTTAGGGACGGTCCAAAAAAGGGTCTGAATTTCCCCAAAATGAACATTTCAACCAAATAATAGTGTTCAATTAGTAACTTGGTATTGTTTCAATTCGTTATTAACAGATTGCAGCACATAACCATTGTAAAGTATGTTCCGTAGCAGTTTTAATACACTAGGTGGCCAAAAGTATCCGGACACTTAAAAAATTCACATTTTTACATATAGCTCGAGAAATAAGTGATCAATTGTTCTTTAACTTTAGTCATACAAAATATAGTCTTCACCGAACATTTCCAAGTTGAAATTAAATTACCCTTGCATTTGGGGGACGACAAGAAAGGGGTTGAAAGAAAAACCGCTTTTTGACCATAACTCTTCGAAAATAGCTCGGAATAAGCTATCAATTTCAGTAATTAATTAGCATACTATGTATAATTACTGTACAAATTTTTATGAACGTACCACTCTTACTTCTGAAGATATGAAACATTTTTGAAAAAACGGCAATTTTATTTGAAGGTTTTTGCTCATAACACGCAGAGTTTTTGCTCAAACCTTATCACAACTTCAGGAAAGATGACAAAATACAAGACAAAGAACATACTAAAACGGTAAATAAAAATATTAAAAATTTGATGAGATATGAACGTTAAAAAGAAATAATTTTTCACGGCGCATGCGCGAACGACAGAAATTTATAACTACAAAAATATTGTAGCCTGATTTATACTGCATCTTATTAAAAAAGTTCCAGTTGAATATCATGAAAAATGAAAAAGATATCAACGATCTAGTGAGCTGTATTTCATTCATTCGCAGACAATAGATAAATAGTGAGGGGTTGTCCACAAATAGTGTGGTGACAATCGATCATTTTTTTTTCAATGCTAAATTGTATACAGTTTGAAAATTTATATTCGGCATTGTCGTCACATTTCGTCTGTTCGGCCAAAAAGACCTTATACGTAGGTTTCCAAAAGTATCCGGACACCCTCTGAAACGTTGGTTTTGAACGACGACGCAATAACCTTTAATTTAAAAATAGCTCTTTGTGGACAGACCCTCACTATTTATGTATTGTCTGCGAATGAATGAAATACAGCTCACTAGATCGCTGATATCTTTTTCATTTTTCATGATATTCAAGTGGAACTTTTTTTATAAGATGCAGTATAAATCAGGCTACAATATTTTTGTAGTTATAAATTTCTGTCGTTCGCGCATGCGCCGTGAAAAATTATTTCCTTTTAACGTTCATATCTCATCGAATTTTTAATATTTTTATTTACCGTTTTAGTATGTTCTTTCTCTTGTATTTTGTCATCTTTCCTGAAGTTGTGATAAGGTTTGATCAAAAATTCTGCGTGTTATGAGCAAAAACCCTTCAAATAAAATTGCCGTTTTTTCAAAAATGTTTCATATCTTCAGAAGTAAGAGTGGTACGTTCATAAAAATTTTACAGTAATTATACACAGTATGCTAATTAATTACTGAAATTGATAGCTTATTCCGAGCTATTTTCGAAGAGTTATGGTCAAAAAGCGGTTTTTCTTTCAACCCCCTTCTTGTCATCCCCCAAATGCAAGGGTAATTTAATTTCAGCTTGGAAATGTTCGGTGAAGCCTATATTTTGTATGACTAAAGTTAAAGAACAATTGATCACTTATTTCTCGAGCTATATGTAAAAATGTGAATTTTTGAAAGTGTCCGGATACTTTTGGCCACCTAGTGTATGATCTGTACCAAAATTGCATCGTTCATAATCTCAAGAAAAAAAAGATAAGTTTTCAAAGTTTTTCCCGGCTTCCCAGTTTATGTTAATGGCTGATTTTATTTCTTATTATAGAAGAAAGTTCATGGGAAAGAGAGAGCAAGTACATCTATGCCCGATTTGGAATGCGAACCCGGAACCTCTCCCTCTACAGTAAGACTTCTCGGGCAGTGGTAGCCCGATCGGTAAGGCGTCGGACTCATAACCGGAGGGTCTCGGGTTCGACCCCAGCAGATCAAAGATCCACCATCGTCTCTAATGGTACTACGTTAAGTAAGGGTCGTGGTCAGAAAGGTGAAACGATACGGTACTGGACCAGGGGTTTGCTCGGCTCTTGGTCTGGACCAAAAAGAACAGAGCGCTCTTCTGGGTCCTCCGGTTTAACCACGAGTTGTGGCATGTGCGGGGGACCCTGGAGTGAAAAGTGAAAAGTAAGACTTGTATGACAGCTTGATAAGGTAGCCGACATTTTTTTTGCTATGTTTCATTCACATGAATCAGATAACCAAGAAAATGCATATGTTTTCCTTCACATTTTACTGCCAGTTAGCCACTCGAGAATCATGTTCCATCTTGTATTTGTTTTATTATTCTATCTTTCATTTTTTCCCCTGTTTTGTTGTATATTTCTCTAATACAGACAAAAAGCACATGGGCGTGTGTGTGTTCATATTACACTCATATTAACGTACCATACAGTACATTAAGATTTGCTAAAAAATGATACAATATTCCTTAATGCATTTAATTCCGCACTAATCTTTCGCTCTCACCAAACACGATCTATCCCCATATTAAAGCAAACAAAATTTTACGTGGACATCGGACTTTCTCGAAATTTGAAAACTTCGCCTTTTACGACCGAAGCTGCCCAACAAGATCTACAAGGACGCCCCAGCAAATGCCGGAGACGTGCTGCCAGATTTGACATTATTCGGAAAGCGAAAGATAATCGACGCCCCCCTGGGATGTCCCTGGTGCGTTACCGGAAAATTGGATGGAACGTGGAGTCGGAATATGTCCTGTATTTATGTACTCCGCAGACACTAGATAAAAGTTTGATCATGGGCTCGCTACTTTTAAAGTTGGGGACGTAAAATTTGTCTCCTATTTCTCGGGATAACTTATAGAACTCAATTTAGGGATATTTACTAAATGGGCTCTGCCGTTTTGTTGGTAATGATGGTTTTTTAGGGATATATATTTTTTTTTCGAAAGTTACATTGTAGAGTTAAACTTAGTTTAAGGGAAATGAGTAGATTTGTTTAAAATAATTTGAGTTCTTTACGTACCATTTCAGTTAAGATTGGTGGTTTCTTAACTGTAGTATCCCTTGTGCATGTGCATTACTTGAATATTTCCTTATGTAACATATGAAACTAACGAAGAGTGCATTGGCTGTATGATGGACCTTTGAACATTTGAAGGGCTTGGAAGATGAAGGGGCTATGTTACAATTTAAAAAATAAACACTCTGGACAATGGTAAGCAATGGATTCGGGTAAGCAAATAAAACTTGGTGCATCAAAAAGTAGATGTCGTTGGACCAATTTCAAACGCACACTAGCGACAAAACCAGAAAACAAACAAGAAGTTCTGTCCAGAACTAAACGAGCCTACTTTCCCGTACATCGACATCGGCATTCTAGCATCTGATCAATATTCTCTTGAATATCTGAAACTGAAAATTATGTCAAACATACCTTTATAGCACTTAAAGCTGATTTCTGAAAACAAAATATACCCCTCTCATCAGATGAAATGAACACGTAAAAAGTAAATAAACGAGTAAATAAAGTTCTGTAGCACCTTTTAAAGAATGTAACTGTTATAGTTCTTTCGTAGAAAAATTTCACAATCGTTTTCAAAAGAAAAAAAAAATAAATAAAATAAAAGTACAAAGAACATCAAAACACATTTTATCAAAAGAAAGAAAAAAACCCTCGTTCGTTAATAAAATGTCTCGAATTTTATTTTTAATCAGTTACCAGTTGTTAAATATAAATAAAGAATAAAATGCTCTCGTGAATGAAAAATTTTTGTAATAAAAAAAATCGTCTGCCAAAAAAAAATAATAAATTAAACAAAAAAAAATGAATAAATCTACAAAAAATCGTCTGCCCAGTCAGTCATTTTTTTCTGAGCCTGCATTTCTGACATGTTTGTGGAGTCGGAGTCGGAATCAGAGTCCTCACAGAAGATTTTTCAGAAAAGTACTTTACATACATTTTTTATCAAAACCGTTTTCTTACAAAGTTAGTTTGAAGGAAATCCGCCTTTAAGTTCAGAATCAACATTCAATTTAAATTTCCCAGTAGGGGCTCATGTTAAAATTTTTTCTGAACTGTTCATCATAGAACGAAAAATGGTTCAAATTGAAAAGTGAAATATGGGAATGAGTCTCTCCGAGATCTTTCGAACAAAAAAAGTTTATTCAATTCGGACGGTTTACTTAAAAGTTATTAGGTGGAGAAAGGTTGCTTGAACGGTTCGATGTTGAACGAAAAAATGTTCAAATTGAAAATTTAAATACGGTAATGAAGTATCCTTGCCGAGATCTTTCGAACAAAAAAAAGTTTGTTTAAATCGGACCGTTCACTCAAAAGTTATTAGGGGTGAGAACTTGTTTGAACGGTTCAATGTTGAACGAAAAATTGTTCAAATTTTGTGTTTTGTCACATAACCCCTTCATCTCCCAAGCCCTTTCATTTATGATATAAAAATAAATATTAGGGTTGTGAAAAGGAAAAGATACCCAACGCTGCTGTTCATATAAACGAAGACTTTATTAAAAGTATTCATCATTGGCCTAAGCACTCCCACTGATTAACTAATCGAAGAATTTTTTGTTCCCAGAGTTTCTGTAGCCGTAACGTGACCGCATGTTAAAATACACAAACTTGTATAAACTTAATTTAAATATAAGGTTTTATAAGTGTTTAATATTTTTGCTCTGCGAGAGAAGGTTTTACAGAACGCCTGTAATATAACAATCATATTTCGAAGATGGCTACTGTCGAAAACAGTATACAGTAGGCTTTAAAAATGTGCAGGAAAATTATAAAAAATCGGGAATTTTTTTTTTTGATATCGAATTGAAAATTTCGGGCAATTTGTAAACCGTTTTGAAACTTCCGCTATGAACTAAAGTGTTCTGAGTAGATTTTGCAGAAACTATAAACCACTTGTCGTGAAAATTGATATTAAGTGAATTCGCGTTAATGCAAGTCAAGGTGTGATACATAGTCATTGCCTTGTTGATCTTTATCGTTCAGAAATTTTCACTTCGTAATATCGTCCCAAAATATTTTTTTTTCCCGAATGCTCAATAACGATTTCAATTCTACAGATATTATAGTTTAAGGAAAAGCACTTTACCTGCGTATTTATGTCTAAAACTGGATTCGAGTTTATATGAAATGGCTGAACAAAAAGTTTTGTCCAGGGTTTTATGTACTGAGCTTTGAGTTTAGATTAAACGTTCATTTAAAACAAAATCACATATCAGCTGAAAATCAAAATTTAAAGACCTGAAAGTATAACGCAAATTAAATTTAAAAATGATAATACAATATACAGCCGTTCAACTATTTATGAATAAAATAAAAGAGTGTTCACTGGTTATTTTTATTTGTACGTTTTACCAGCAGAACCTTTGATCATTTTAAATGCTTTTAGTTTTTTTCTTTGCTGTCTGCTTTGATATAAATTGAGTAAATGCTTGCTATTTCACAAACAGGCATAATAATACTAGATACCCTTCAAAATATATGTACAGTACTTCTTAATTTTTCTCTCAAGTACTACATGACGACACCGCAGGTATATTTTGAGTAATAAATTATGTTAAAAAAAGTGAAAGTTACATCACACATTTCCAACACTCAGGGCCCTGCTCCACATTGACGTAAAACAGAAAAGTAAAATGGATTAAATAGTGTTCCTATGGAAAGTACCCGGATTTTCGGTTTCTGCCTTCGGTTTCGGTCGCGTTTTCCGCTGATGTGGATCAGGGCCCTTATAGAATTAAACAGAAAGGGCTAATCGAAAATCACCATTACAAAAAGATCGACATTAATTTAACACCATACGTGCTTCATTGTGGTAAAAATGATTAAAAGTGACATAATTCTGAATTTTGTCATCCAACTACTACCTGCGAACTGCTTCGTAAGTAAAAATCGATTTTTGTTTGTGTGTAATTTGTTACATGAATATTGGTTCAAAAGAAATAATTTCGATAAAATATTAATAACCAAACTTTAAGGATCCCTGCAATTTAAACTTAGTGAAAAGGATCTTGAAAGATTGAAAAGGTTGGGTTGTATTATTAAGTCAAATTTTGGTTAAATATTGCAAGTTGTAGCTTTTTTTTAACAAGCATAAGGTAAGTAAAAAACTTGTAACATTTGGTTTCATTTTACGATTTTTCTTTTTTTTTTTTTGTTATCTTAACTATATCTAAGTGCATATTTTTCCACTTAAAAAAAGTATCTTAACTAAAGCTCAGTAATGATACTGTTGAAGCACCACATTACAGTAGCAAATTCACTGTGAGGCGTTTGTATGGTAAAATATCAAAGGTACGTCAAGTTCATAATTTTGTAGTGAAAATTAACTTGCTTTGGCTGAGAAACTTAGCTTGTTTTTATTAAAGTGCTGAAATACATTCAAAATTACACACATTTCTGACACAAAATGTCACATGTCTGCCTTTTACTTAACAAAAAGGAAAACCACAGAAAAATTGAACCACAACAGAGGACGGCACACGGAAATTGCAATCATGAATTGTTGCGTGACTGTGTCAGGGGCGGGGACAAAATCTCCCGATGTGTCGGAAAAAGTCAAACGTGAGAATTCTCGGGCGGTTCAGTTTTCGCGTGCGTTGCCAACGGTGCAATATTAATAATTCGAACATTGGTCACCTTTGTTTTGTTTTTTTGCCTATTCTATTTTACTCAGATTCCATTTCCTTTAAGCTTATTTATTATTTTTCCAAACCATTTTCTTTTTACTCATTTTACTCCATTAGGGCTGAGATCTTTTACACGCACATGAAAATGTGTCTAGCGCGGAACTTTTTCGTGTTAAATTATACCACGGGGAGGCGAAGCCGCTGCTCTAATTGAGACGTTGTGTTTTCAGTTTTACCTTATGGCAACGGGTGGGCAGTAGAGCTCCGGTTGAGTCATTAGCATAATAGAAGTAGAACATTGTTTTTAACTTTTATGGGTCTAGTATTAAGGATATTTCCAAAGCAAACCGCTTGTTATTATTTAGGTAATTACTGTCTATTAAAAATTGTTATTTATACCTGCATCATTATTTGTAATTGTTTTTAGCTATGGTTTCAGATTTGCAAAAATAATGTTATGTTTAGTCCTTACGTCGAATGTTGCCGTTAAACGCCAACAAGAAACTGCCAAAAATAATAGTAAACTTTGACTTAATGTACTGATAGCAAAACCATTAGTTTTTTTTTTTTTTCATTGACTCCAAAAGTGGGTTGCAACAATGCTAACAAATTATTTAGCTATGACTGGTTAATCAACTATCGAAGTATTGTTGATATTTCCCCAGTCCTATAGTGCTAGCAGAGATTTCTAATAAATCTCACTAGTTACGAGATATAATAGAATTCCAAATAGCTGCTCGATATGGGGAAAGTAAGTATTATTTTTCAAAGTATGCATTTCAAATTATAACGTTATGTTACGAAACCTTATTCAGAATATTGAATGCAATTTCATGGGATGAGAAGGTAAAGATTATAAATATCTGCTTCGTCATATAAAATGATCTAAATTTTTGTAGATTGAAATTTAATCTTCTTATCTGAAAACGTTGCCTTACATCATAAGGCATATTGAAATTAAACCTGAAATAAGAGATGATGCTACAGAAAAAAAGGAAGAGGTCCACTGCTATTCAAATGTTATGAAGAAACTCAAAATGTAGTCAGTTGCTATGAAATGTAATTCAACTAGAAGAGATTAGATTATGAATTTAGTCCCTTCATCTGTTAAAAAGAAAAAGCTAGATTAGTCTTCCTTTATTAATCGATTTTTCTCTCTCTAATAATGTTTTGTATCTTTGTATAAATAAGACAGTGTTTAAAACGGTTACTAAATTAACTAATTTTCCCGCAGACTGATGCAATTTCCTTATACAACCAGATTAGCCCAAGAGACACTGAAAGCATTTCTAACGAATTTTGTACTTCAACACTGGATAAAACTAAAAATATGCACAATTTCTTCATCGTGTTTAATATTTTGGTTGTTACAGCATTGAGAACTATTTAACCCATTTGTATAGAAATTTGTATTCTAAAATTTACTTATACTCACTCTAAAGGCCAACTATTCGTGATATGTAATCTGGTCTTCTGAAAAGTTCTAACTTTGAGGCACAATTTTTCTATTTTAAAATGCCCTAATCATATTAGAATAATTTCATTCCATTTGTGTTGGTAGAAAGATGAAGTAAATCCTATAGTATTGTATGGTTAGCAAAATTTTTAAAAATGCAGTCACTAAGTCCCTTAAAAATACATTATTAGCCTGGTTCTAAGTTGTTGACACTGTCCGTACGTGAAAGCTTCGCCTAGCACTCGCGAACCATTCCACTTAAAAAAGGGGTGATGGGTTGTGAGTGGGAGCTTTCTGAAGTTTTCCAATTTAAAACTTGCATTTGCTATCCTTTTGACACATTCAACTAAATTATGTATTTGAAATTAGCATCGTTCTACGTTGTTTGATACGGCTCAAAATGCTTCTTATTCTTCTCCTTATTGTTATCTTACCTATCACGCCTATTTTGGTAAGATCGCAGAAGAATTGACGCATCCATAAATACGCCGAGGGTTTTACCGAAGAAAATCAGACAGTAGCTTGTGCCAGTTTGACTGTTAATTTGGGGTTCGCTGCTTCACTTTTCCAACTGCATCGTAATTTGATGTGAAGTCCGACTTCCACAGTACACACATGGCATAACTACCCGTTTATAAGATAGGCAAGCATTTAAAGCACAACACATTCACACAAGAAAAGGACAGGAGAAAAAAAGTGCATACATTATCGAGCAGGGAGTCGAATCCGTAATCTCCTCACCTCCAGTCATTTACATATCACACGTAGCAAAATCCCTGCAACTTTGATGCGCTTCAACCGCAATTGAGCAATTTCGACAGGAGAATCCCCGTGTGCATTGATTTCAGAGTCCACCGTATTCGCTTCAACTTTTTTCCTTTCTCGCAAAAAAGTTGCACGGACTTCAACTTTCTGGCAAAATCAGCTAATCAGTAGGCAGCAATCCTTTGGTCTGATGACGTCAAAAAACAATATGACCCCCTATAGTGATATCGACCTGCACGTGGAGACATCTAATCGCATGAATGAAAACATGAGAATAACTTCAGCTAGTTATTAAGAACACATTTTTGTTTAAAAAAATCTTTATTTCGTAGAAGTTTTCTAGTTAGCATTGTGTTTCTAGCCGATTCAACTCTCTCTTTGAGAGCCTGGCAAGCCTGATGGACTTCTTTCGGTTGAAGCGCATTGAAGTTGAAACAAAGTTGAAGGGATTTCGCTACTTGATATGCACTTTAGACTTTTCTGACCACTAGACATGGTGGCTAACCTGGTTTCCAGATATCCTGACAGTCAGGGACAGTTTAGGACACGGCAAAAATGAGAGCAAAATAAATATTTTTAATAAAGTTAGCTTTGAAACAGTAAAGTAAAATTTATAAATGTTAACAAAACTATCTCTTTGTACCTTATAACATCACAAGATTTGTTAAATTTAACATTGTTGAATATGTACAAAGGGATGGCGTATTTTTGAAAAAAAAAAAATAAATAAATAAAATAACATCACAAGTCCCTTAACTTCTATAGTTATATTAATGCGTCATTTACGTTTTCACATATACTTTTGCACACAATTATCTTTGAAAAATAGTGTCACGGAAATTTGCTGTTTAAACTAAAACCATTTTCGATTATAACTCCTATTTCAGATTTCAAATTTAATTACTTACCAACAGTTGTAAGCACAATTCATCTCTTAAAAACCGCTGTAAATATTTTTACTGACATTTACGTTTAAAAATTTTCTCAAGTTCAAAATATATCATTTAATCATATTAATGCGTCTGTATACAAGGTGTCCACTCCTATCGTGGACCAATAGCTAATTTCTAAACCGTTAGAGATAAGCTTATAGTTTATTTGGGAAAAAATCTCCAAATTACGAAAGGAATTTTGGGTCTATTCAATGTTTTTCAAAAAATCAAATTTTGAAAGAGTTACGAAATTTAAATTTTTATACAGCCCCCCAGTCCTATCAATCATACTTAGTAAAACATTCTTGACACTGTAACGTTTAAAACTAAAAAAAAATCACTGTTCTACCACAAAAATTGACCGAGTTATGACGTTTTGAAAAATCAAGATTTTGAATGATTTTGCATACGGTCCCTTCAGCGATCTCTCGATGACGTCATGAAATAATGCAAAATCTTGATTTTTCAAAACGTCATAACTCGGTCAATTTTTGTGGTAGAACAGTGATTTTTTTTTAGTTTTAAACGTTGAAGTGTCAAGAATGTTTTACTAAATATGATTGATAGGACTGGGGGGCTGTATAAAAATTTAAATTTCGTAACTCTTTCAAAATTTGATTTTTTGAAAAACATTGAATAGACCCAAAATTCCTTTCGTAATTTGGAGATTTTTTCCTAAATGAACTATAGGCTTATCTCTAACGGTTTAGAAATTAGCTATTGGTCCACGATAGGAGTGGACACCCTGTATAATCTTAGGCATAATTTAAAATATTTTGAATTTAAAGAACTTTAAGGAATGGATAATCGTCCTTCTATATATACACCTCAATATATAAATTAAGATAATTTTTTGTTTATACGAGTCCTGATATTGAATATGTAGCTGAAAATACTATTGGTCTTTCAAGCTTTTCTTTCTGAAACTACAAACCAATTTAAGATATTTGAATTTATTTCTATACGTATATCTCAAGCTGACGAAGTTTAAGATAAAAACTTCTTCGTTTTATTCGAAGAAATAAAACGCACCTTTTGCTTCCAGCTACAAATGAATTGCGCTCTATAAATGAAGTCTTATGTGCAGAAAAATCTTTTCCTGTTCTGCAATAACTTTTCCACTTTGCATTTTTGCTTGAAGGAATCGAAAAAGTTTTACACCGTGGAATAAACTCAAGTTGAAAGAATAGTTCCGCTTACCAGAACCTCTTTATGTTCTAGTATGCGGAACGATTATTAACAAAAAAAAGAAAACTTTATGAAATAAAATGCAGTACTTATGTATTAGCGTTATTATGTACATACACGTATTGATCGCAGTAGTTTATTTATTGTTTTTTTATTTGTACTTGAATTAAGAAGTTCACGTGTTTCATAAGTACTGTCTAACCTTCTTAGGTAAAACCTTCCGTGCATTTACGCATGCGTCAGGTCTTCTCTGATCTTACTAGAAGAGGATTGATAGGTAAGATAACAATAAGGGGAAGAATAAAAAGATGCGTTTTGAGTCGTAACAAACAACGTGGTACGATGTTAATTTCAAATACATAGTTTACTTGAATCTGTCAAAAGAATAGCAAAAAAAAATGCAAGTTTTAAATTGAAAACTTCGGTAAATTCCCACTCACAACCCATCACGCATTTTTAAAGTGGAATGGTTAGCACGTGTGCTAAGCGCAGCTTTCACGACAAATGTGAGTACGTCAAAAATATTCTACTTACAGATCAGGCCAAATTTTGCACCAATCGTGGTCCATAACGCTGTCTCTAGAATACCATTCTTACAGTTTTTCTGTTTTTTGTCGTACTAACAAGGATAATTTCGTACTTCTATAAAAACTTCGAGATTGCACTTCGTAGCCATGCTTTCAACAACACATACGGGGGCCGCCATTGCTAAATGCTTCACAATTTGAAGACGAGTTCCTATTGGCTGTTCCAAAGCGGAATCCGTGAGCAACGGCAGAAAAATTGAAAATTTTCTTATTTCGATTCTGCCAAGCAGAAAGGGAAAAAACCTGATTTTTCAGTTTCTGCTTTCTGTTTCCGTCGATTTTCCGCTTACGTGGAGTCGGGGATTGAAAGAAATGAGCTTATGGGTGCAAAATACATTCGTTTTTTCTTCCGGGTGTCTTTTTGTCCCTAAGCTAACTTCTTTTGCCTTGAAAAAGAGGGCTCCTTGTCACCCGAAAAACGTGTCAGCAGTTTTAATGCAAATTCATGACTAATTACGTTGTTTTATATCACTGATTATAATCACAAAGGTATTAATTCACTTCTTATTCCATATGTGTGTGTTCAGCTATTTGCGTTTTTGATTCATGAGAGCATCATCATTTTAGCACTCAAAAGAGAGGGACTCAATTGACCCACCTAGGTTTAGAAACTTAATGTAATTTTGCGCAAGTATTTTGTTGTTTTTCCATATTAAATGTATCGAAAACAAGGCATTTACCTTCACGCCCACCCCAGTAATTTTTTGAAATAACGAGCTTACTGTCCGATCTTCTTAGGTAAAACCTTCCGCGCATTTACGCATGCGTCAGGTTTTCACTGATCTTACCAAAATAGGTGTGTTAAGTACGATAACAATAAATAAAACATTTTGAGTCGTATTAAACAACGTGGAACGATGCTAATTTCAAAAAGGATAACAAACGCAAGTTTTTAATTGAAAACTTCGAAAAGTTATCACCCAAACCCCCTTTACCCTTTTTCAAGCGGAACTGTTCGCGAGTGCTAGGCGCGGTTTTCAAGGACAGACAGAATGTGTGAATAAAAGTTAGCTTCTGATGTTCGACATGCTTTGTATTATGCGTAAATTGAAACGGTTGGACCGGTTTTTAAAAAATGTATTTGCTTACTTTTCTGGGAAACTTTATATGCTTTTATAAATGATATACTGTTAAGAAATTAATTAGATTCTCTCAAAACTTTGAAACGGGTAAAAATAACCCAAGCCTGATTGATTGATTTCTTGCATGTGTGCATAGTTGATGTAGATTCGATTTAGAATTGCAAGTCATGTTCTTTTGCATTGTCTGGCAAAAAAAGAGAATAATCGAATTTTTGCATTAGGAGAGTTGCTGTCTAACCACCATCGAATGCATGGTTGAACGTTAAAGAGCGATTTCGCCTTATCAAACCAAAGCACACATTGGACTTTCAGTTTAATCGACGCCATATTTGTCTAAAATGAAATTCCCCTGAGTCTTTAGAGGGCACCCGAGCCATTCATTGCATTCGCCTTATGAAACCAAAGCACACATTGGACTTTCAGTTTAATCGACGCCATTTTTGTCTAAAATGAAATTCCCCTGAGTCTTTAGAGGGCAACCGAGCCATTCATTGCATTCGCCTTATGAAACCAAAGCACACATTGGACTTTCAGTTTAATCGACGCCATTTTTGTCTAAAATGAAATTCCCCTGAGTCTTTAGAGGGCACCCGAGCCATTCATTGCATTCGCCTTATGAAACCAAAGCACACATTGGACTTTCAGTTTAATCGACGCCATTTTTGTCTAAAATGAAATTCCCCTGAGTCTTTAGAGGGCACCCGAGCCATTCATTGCATTCGCCTTATGAAACCAAAGCACACATTGGACTTTCAGTTTAATCGACGCCATTTTTGTCTAAAATGAAATTCCCCTGAGTCTTTAGAGGGCACCCGAGCCATTCATTGCATTCGCCTTATGAAACCAAAGCACACATTGGACTTTCAGTTTAATCGACGCCATTTTTGTCTAAAATGAAATTCCCCTGAGTCTTTAGAGGGCACCCGAGCCATTCATTGCATTAAAAAATGACTGAAACTGACCCATTCAGTGATGCAAACGTTGAATTTCTGTATTAAACCAATGTTTTGTTATGAATTTTCATAATCGAGGCAAGAGTTTGGTTTCACCTTGTATATTTCAACGACTGTAAGTTTATGTTCGCTCTGTTTTATTTGTATGCCTGACGTGAATTTTTCCATTTATTATTGCTTATTATTATTTATTATTATTATTATTATTATTATTATTATTATTATTAGTAGTAGTAGTAGTAGTAGTAGTAGTAGTATCACTATCATTGTTATCATTATCATTATTATTATTATTACTATTATTAGTATTTAATATTATTGTTATTTATTATTATTATTATTATTAGTAGTAGTAGTAGTATCACTATCATTGTTATCATTATCATTATTATTATTATTACTATTATTAGTATTTAATATTATTGTTATTTATTATTATTATTAGTAGTAGTAGTAGTAGTAGTATCACTATCATTGTTATCATTATCATTATTATTATTACTATTATTAGTATTTAATATTATTATTATTTATTTTTATTTATATTTATTATTATTATTATTAGTAGTAGTAGTGTCATTATTATTTTTATCATCATTAGTAGTAGTAGTAGTGTCATTATCATTTTTATCATTATCGTCATTGTCATTAATATTATTTTTTTTTCTTTCTTTCTTTTTTTTTTTGAATGATAAAGGAAAAAATCTGTTTTTTTTTTCCTATTCTTTTTTACTCAAACATAATCATATTATTTCACCCATTGCTCTCAAAGCTGTGATATTATTTTATTCTTGTACGATGAAAATATGTCAATGAGATATTTAGAGTTTTTACTGCAAAACCTTTATTAATTTCGAAATCACGTTAAGAGCCGAATGGACATTTTTACATATTTAAGGTAATATACTACCGGAAACGAGTGGCATGTTGTTTCATAACTTGCAACTTCTTCATTTAGATATTAAAATCCAAGCTCGACACAAACTTTAATTAATGAACACTGTAAATCAGTGGTTGGTTAAAAGTAAACTTTTACAAAATGTCTTACACAAAAACCAGAGTTTTGAAGTATAATATAAAAAAAAATCAGCAATGGAGATGACATTTTGATTTCAACAGCTTTTCCTCTGTCTGACACAAAATGAAATAAGACTTTAATAGTTGTTGTAGTGACGTTGATACAGACAACCTTCACCGCAAATGTCATTTTCTGGCTAGACATGGGATTTAGTGAGATTTATTGTCTCGGGCAAGATTGAAAATCAAGTCTTGAAGGCTTAAAGTAACTTGAGCCAAAAATTTCATAAAAACCGTTAATTTTATTTGAGAAAAATATCCTTATGATATAAATGTTTGAGTACGATCAGCATTCGAGTAGGTTGAATGGGTTGGCATAAATAAAATAAATATCTCAAAACGACTAAACTTTAAAAGATGACAGGAATTTTTAATTGAAAATCCTTAATTTGTTTCGGACTGATTAGAATCTTCTAAATCAAGGATTAAAGGAAAGTTTTGAATCATTGTTTTTTATTTTTTGAAACAGTCTATTTTTCTCATTCGAATTTCAACACTCTATAGTTGAATGATTAATTATTTATCAAAAATATGATTTTGGAAAAATAATCTTTAAATCTCCTTTCCATTTTTTATTAAAATTATAATTTAAAAAAGAACACTAATAAAGGCGCATTTAATACAAAGCTAAACCATATTACATGCAGCATTTATTTAAAAATAAATTACAGTAACAATACATTAACAATAAATTAAAATACAGTGAGGAATGTGTGCAACTGTAACGATGACAATCATATTATTAATGAATTCATTATATATATCTGATATATAAGCAACATTTTAGTTAGATATTATTTAAAAAATAATTTAAACAGCATTACGACATTCATTACATTTATAGCATTACGGCTTCCCTTAGGGGCACCATACTATTTCGGCAATCATTTAATCATAACGTTCTTTGAGCTTTAGAATCTATGGTTTTAATCATTAAATATTAAAAAAATTATGCGTACTAGTAGAATAAAGTTACCTCTAAAATATATCATGCATTGATAGTCTAGTATTTGTAAAAGGAAGAAAATTTAGAGCGATGGATCCATTACTTTTTGGTTTATCCCCATATATTATAATTACTTTCTCAATTCGGCAAGAAATACATTTTTCTATGTCGAGGAAGGACATGCTTCTTGATTTTATGAATCTTTGAAGTACATTAATACTATACCAAAAAGCTCTCTCCGTGTACACAATATATGAAAATATATTTTCTTCATTCGATAAAATTTTTATACTGTACGATGATTGAACTGTTATTGAAATGGAAAACTGAATTTTATCATTCAAAAAAATCAACCCTAGATTCTCCTCTCATAAAAGAATATTTCCTTCTCGGTTTCATAAAGTGTGTTCGAAATATTCTTCGCTGTATTTGCAATCATGAATGAAAATATTTCTGTTATAATTTTAGGGAAACGCTTCTTGTTTGCCTTCAGGCTGAGCTAAAATGTATCTTTTTTTTTAGCAACGCGTATTCCACGGATAGAGGGATCTGGAATTCTAATGTTGAGAAATCTATACCATATCAATGCCGTTTTCCTTTCTGTAATAAGATTTTAAATCGAATACGTTGAAGTATAAAAGAAGAAGAAAGTTGGATGAAAAGAATTAATAATTTTGAAATATAGTTTTAAAAAACTAAAAAAATACGCTTTTAGAGTTAATCAAAATATTTCGTGATACTCTGATTGCCCTCCGATTCTAAAAACTATTGAATATCCGCTAAGTCTTCATGCACTTATAATACATCAACAAGTATCATATTTTAGCCTTTAGTATTAATAATAACATTAGATATATTACTTTTATATTCGCAAAGAGCTTGAATTTTATCTTTTATTCAGAGTTACATACCCACAAGTGAAACTAATAAAAGCATTTTTAAAAACGTTTGACGTAAAGATGATTGTGCAACAGTTAGTTAGACCAGAGTTTTTATACTTTTTTGCCTATTAACTAGTGAAATTAGTGAAAATATTTCGAGAACTGGTGTTTTTTTTTACATTTATTTGATGATAAAAAGCGTTAAACAAATAATAGACATAGTTACATACATATATACAAACAAACAAACAAACCCACTTGCGAAACTAATAAAAACGTATTAAAAATAACACAAAAATACGTTTTATGAATCACCAGATTAGTTATCGGTAAGAGTGTTTTGGGATTATATCTATCACTATATAACAATATATATTAGAAAGACTGGAGAGTAGTGTACTCCCCCCTCCTCCCCCACCGAAAAAATTAAAGACATTTCTCTTCTTATCAAAGAACTTTTTGCCATGTAATGTACACATTTTCAATTCTGGATCGTTAAAATTCAACTATTTTTGAGACAAAATATCTGCAGGTGGTATTTTGGATATCAGTCAAATTTTATCGTTTAATGTTACATGCAATGGACACAGAAAAAATCAGGTAGCCGTATGGTAAGTAAAACAGCACATCAAGTTTTATGACTTTTTTTTTTTCATGGGTTTGTCTTGAACAGCCTGATCTTGCATAGTTATGTTTTAGGATCATTTCTTTTCTATTGGCTAATTGCTGAAATATGCCTGGCTTTGCACCATATGATTACATATAGCTCCCATCGCTACAACACTTTGTAAGAGACAAAAACTTTAAATTGCCTAGTATCCAAAATGCCTTCACCAGATATTTTGCTTCAGAATAACATTTTTTATTGATCCGATACTGCAAATCTCCATACTATATGGCAAAAAAATGAGGATAATAAGGAAAATTAATTCATTATTACTTTTTTTTCATTTTGACTTGATAAAAATGTCTTTGCTGCAAAAAATATTACTGTGCGCTAATATATATGTATCGCTACACGATGACAACAATTGCACCTCTGAGAAAATTGAAAAGACGAAATTGTATTCGATTCAAAATCTGAATTTAATGTACTTTCTTGTCACAATTCTGGCACAAAACTAATTTGCACAAATAATATGCAATAGAGTGTAAGCAGTATGATTATTAGTTGCTCATCATTAAAGTTTCGTAATTTATTTGAAAGATTTTGAAACTTTAACCATACACCAATAGTTAAGACTGCATAAGGGCTGAAGCTAATCAATAGATACATCATAAATCTTTTGCAACTAAACTATAAGTAATATGTGAGAAATCATGAAGAGTAAGAGTCACATAGGAACTGGGAATAGCAAACGTGATTGTGACACCGTAATTGCATTATGACTATGACACAAAGGGAAAATAATTTTAAAATGTAAAAGTACTTTATTTCACTATTTAAAAAAAAAGAACGGGATTGAAGTACAAAGGAGAGTAAAATATATTACAAATCACAATAAGTACTCAAAATATATCCTTCATTGTTGCTTCAAAGCACTGCTTCATGTAGACTCGAAACGCCAGACAAACGCCATAGGTTCACAGAAACGATCATGAGTCTATGTAATACTTACTCTTTACTACCTTACACACTTGAAAGTGAATTTTTAAACCACATAGATTATACTGTTAAAACTTTTCCTGAAATTCTACGGTAATATGTGCTGACATCCATGTTGCCGGTACTTTCGACTGTAAAGTCCTGTTTAGCTGTATAATTTCATGGCAGAAAAAAGAGCTCGGATGTGCGAGATGCTAGCAGCTGGAATCGAACCCGAGTTCATGTTCTGGGCAGACTGGTTTGCTATCTACCATACGAAACGAGACACATCAAACGGACGGATATTGAGTGAGACGTGATGTACACATTGACATTACAATCGCGCATTTTTTTTTTCGGCAAAAATCACCGTAAAAATTTTCTGCACTGTAAATTCTCCAGTTTACAGTAATATTTACCATAAAAATTTCCTGAATTTTTAACATTTTATACACATATGTACTACATTCTTTTCGCTTCGAGTTTTTAATGACGAGAATTAAGGTGTATACCTGAAGTTTCAAGCCCATTAAATATATTACATCTATCGCGTACCATCTTTGAAACTTGAAAAGCTTTCCACATGAAGAAAAGAAAAAAAAAAGAAGCCAACATTAATACATAAAGCATTAATATCCATAACATCAAAAAACTTGCATCAAAATGACAAGTATTTTATTATATTTTTGCTTATACAACGAAGAAGACATTTTGAAAAACCTGAACTGATGAAAAGAACTGTCTGCAGCGATCTTTATCTTCACTAAAGAAGGGCGAAACTACTACATTCCAAATTCCAAGAGGCCTAAAGACTTCCCACACACAGAAAATAAAACAGTAGACTACGAGAATAATAAATGAAAGATGTAGGTCTTTGTTGCCCATTTATCATCACCTCAACGTGGACATTTTTTTTTCAACAAGAAGGATTCAGGTGCTATGTTTTAACAGTGCCTACCTACTTAGAAGGATAAGAAAAGAATAGTAGAAACAGTTATTTATCAGCATTATATGATTGTTTTTTGTCCGATGAAGGTCATTTTTCACCAAGAGGTGTTTATAAATGATTTCTGAGAAGAGCACCGCATCTTTGGCATGTTGTAGCCTTGCCCATTCTCATGAAAATGCATTAAACCAACAGTTACCCCCATCAGTTACAATCCAGGATACTCGTGGCGCTTCTTTGTCACTTGGAAGCCTGAAGGTAAAATGAAGCATTATTCCTTTTCTTTGCTGATATGAGTATATGTTACGCAAACTGTTATATTTATCTTATTTTTTATACATTATTCATTGAAAATTGAAAAGATAGTTTGGGGTATTAATTTCGGAAAAGGGAGCAGGTGGAACTATTCAGTCCCAAATTAAGAGCAAATTGTAATATTTTATTTGAAAAGAAAATATTGCATTAGAGTTTCAATTATTTTTACTGTTTTCGTTCCTTAAATTTTATTTTTACTGTTTAAGCAAACACCAAAATTGAATTCTACCTAATGACGAATCATCAAAGCTGATACATTTTTTAAATGACACTTTACTTTGTGACTGGTCATGTATGACAAAAACCAAATGCCAGTTCATAACACACCAAGTAAAAGATAAAAATTAAAAATGCTTAACAGCATATTGCTGATTGAAAAAAGATACTATACAGTTGCAGTTAAACGAGCTCAGATTTTTAACTGAAAGTTTACTACTTTACAAAAACTGCTTGCTCTGCTGAGCTTAAAAACACCAAAAAAGCATTTTTTGTTAAAATATGAATTTCGAGTTTACATTTTTAGATATGCACCCTTCCTTTGACAACTTTGACTCGGCATTTAGAGTCCTACAAAGCATATGAGTGTAGTTATTTGGTCAGCTATCAATTTAAAAGTCTAGTAAATAGTTAACCACAAAATTTGAATACTCAACTACAACTGACCCCTCCGATTTATGTTTTAAATCTGCTTTGCGCCTTACGTAGCCAGCTGTCAAGATGCTAACAACATTGAAACTCTGTTTGCCATTGCATAGTTTTAATTAAAAATAGCAATGTCAATAATGTTCAGCACGAAAATTATTCATGAATAACTTTTAATACCATTCAACGAACGAACTTAAATGAGAACTGCAAGCTATCTCAAGCCACATTAACGCAGACAAAAAGCCCTACGAATTTCAACCCATCGCTTAGCATACTACAGACTGGCAAACGGAACACATTCTCGCTTTCGCATTTTTTATTCCTGGCGTAGAATTCTGCGGAAACGGAATCGGAAAAGAGAAGGAGAGCGGAAATTGCTATCCTGATGCGCCGCGTGATCAAGTTAGGGAAACTCCAATCCCTTTTGCAAGTGTCAAGAAGAGCAAAACACGGCGTTTTCTCCGAAGCGATCAGTTTCCATGGACCCCGTTTATTGGACAACGTAACAATGCTCCTCTGAAAACGAATTTTTAATTTATATTTGTGGCCTTTTATTCGTTATGCATTCCTCGATACACGAAAGTTAGTAATTTGAATCGTCATATAAAGTCAACTTGGTTTGAAAATTAAATCAAACTAAGGTAGGATGTAAAATGCCAGCTACCGCTAAAATTCTTGATAGTTGGAACAGTTGCTTTGTTAGAATCTTCCTAATATGTATTTTATTTTGGTGGTATACAAGTTTTGCTCTTCAAATATTTTTGTCCTAAGAACAAGAAAAACGGGGACGTGAATGCAAAAATAGCTGTGTATTATTTTACTCGCATTGAATCAAAATTTAATGATTTATGGACTACAAACTATTGGCTAATTTTCCCAATGTGAATCAAAAACAGGCATCTATTTAAATATCCGGAAATCTAAACCTATTTTATGCTTAACTAATGACATATTAAAACACATTCTGATTCATAAAATGAGATTTTTTTTTTTTGCTTTAAAATAAAAAAAAAAATATGTTGGCGGATTTTGAACTAACTCTGCGTGATTCCTTATAAAGTAATAATCTTCCTGTGTCTTTAATGAAAATGATATTTAAAATTAAAGGTACAAATTAAGCTCAAATCAAAAACTGAACCAAATTAAAGTATAGTCTATAATCGCTTTGGAGCTAATATTTAGAAAAGTGCCAATTTGAGTCCCAAGTGAATTTTCCCCAGTATTTCAATAACTAGTTAAAAAAGTAATTTTCCCCCGAAAGAAGATAAGTTTTTCTTTCATTTCATCTAATAACATCAGAAAAAAATTTTTTTTTTTCATCAGAAAATATTGTGTTTATACATCAAAAATCAGATCGGTAACGTGTCCCAAGTAGCAAAGCTTAGCATGCAAACAGGTCATGCGCACTTTCTAACTTCCTAAAAAAACGCACTTGCACAAAAAACGATTCTATTTTTACCCCTTTGTTAATATTTTACTTCATTTTTGTTTTAATCGATTTCTGATTTTCTAGCTGATGCGAAATAAGCGTGTCCCAAGTTCCGCCGTCAGAGTGGTAACAATAACTTCCGATTTATGTTTAGGCTCCCAAAATCATTTCCTGCACCTATACCACGTGATACTGAGTACCTGCTGGAAAGTTTTATCGAATTGTAATTAAAAATTTGCATTTCTGCATCTAAAATTGTAGGTAAGATTTTTTAAGTGATTTTATAAAATGTGTGTCATTTGAGTCATCAGATCGGTAACACGCTCTAAAATGCGCAGTTTTTAATTATTTTAAAAATTATTTTATATATAAGTATAGTCCTTTGTTACAAGTGAAAAAATCACGTATTTGATTTTGGTTTAGTGCGATCGACTCGGAAATAAAAAAAAAAACTTTGTCAGTTTGTCAGATCGGTAACAGTCAGAGCGGTAACATTGAAAAACAGCAAATATGTTACAGAACTAACTCACACGTTTCAGAATTTTAAAAAGCAAAAATCATACTTTAGCCATATATATTGAATATTTTTGTTCTTAAAAAATGAAAAGCAATGAGTTTTAGTACAATTGCTTCATTTGTGGTTTGTATGACCTAACAATAGAAGTTAGTAAAATAAGAAAAAATGACACTGCAGAAATTAAGTTAATTAATTATTATTATTTTAATTAATTAATTAATTTATTTTTTTGTGCCTCAATTTCTTATAACTTCGCTAAATAACTAGATAATAACTAGCATGCTAAATTTGAATTTCTGATCAAGAAATTAAATTTCCGGCAACTAATTAAAGAAAAGCAAGCAGCAGAGTTGTGTGTTGAAAAAGTTGAAGTTGTGTGTTGTTTTAAAACAAAACAAATGTTTTATTAGCTTGGATTTGGTAATCTCAAAATTTATTTTATCTAAAAACCTTATCGCTCATTTTTATTTCCAAGAAATGCTTTTTCATAATGAAATTTGATTTTTTAGCCTAATATATATATTTTAATATAATTATCTTAATTCTATGTTAAAAATGCAAGGAAATGATATCATATTTAGAGATGTTAACGAAGACTGATAGCATAAACTGAAATATGTAGCTCATATTAACATCAGATCTGTAACATTCATCAGATCTGTAACGGCTTAAAAGTGAGTAATCTAAGGAGGGGGTAAATAACTTCCTTGACCTCCCCCCTTTTATTTTCTTGCATTTAGACCCACTTTAGACTTAAAATCCAATATTAGTTTCTTTCTGCAAAAAAATTTTTTTTTCAGAAAACTCCAACTTCAAATTGGCACTTTTCTAAATATTGGCTCTTTGTTCTTTCAAACAATTCAAGTTTTTAAAATTAAGATATGTACTTTTGTGCACAACAGCACAACAAACTGATGCCTGCACAATATATATAAAGAGACTTCCTAGTTTTTTTGTACTGGTCTTAAAGACGAGACTTTTTAAATATGAGAGGAAAATAAAAGCACTGTAAGTACGGAACTAGAATGGAGCAGATATCAATGAAGTCAGAATTTAACGGACATCAAGGGATATAGCAAAGCTTAGGGAGGGTTGAAGAGTCTGAAATTAAAACATGAAAGTTAAATTTTTTGCATTTTCACTTGTTATTGAACTAGTCTTCCTTTTTTCTGTTGAGGCTACAATTCAGAACTGCACCTTGGACGCAATACATCTCGTAAGCATGGTTTTGAAACTACTTCATTTTACAATCTTACAAATATTACTGTCATCAAAACAGTACATTTGATAGTTGATCATTTAAATTCTGCGCCATGTTTTTCAAGTCGGAAACTCTTTTTTGAGGTGAGAACTTCTCACAACAGTTAGCAATACTCCATTTTCATCAAGTCTGACAAAAAGAAGCATTCATTCATCTTCTACAACTGTGAGTACACGAGTATTTATAAATCCCAACTGGAAGAAAAATACTTCTGCGGAAAAACAATCAGATAATACAGATAAATAGAATTTTTCCTTCTGCACACCGTTTGTTATCGAGAACAGCCTACAAACGTTAAGAAAATAGAAGATGGTTCCAAGGAATTCATGATTAAAAAAAATCCTCCGTCTCTGAATGGATGATAAATGAACGTGTTACTACTACAACTTCCACTTACTCCCGTGCCATTTTTTTTCCTTTCATTTGTGGCGAAAGGCTTACACATTCTTCGATTTTGAGAGTTCCTCTGTTTGTCCTCTTTCCAAGCGAGGTAAAAAGATCACTTCGGAAGATTGTAATTTGACGGATTTCTTTTTCTCTATCTATTCCTTTTTCTCGATTTTTCCCGTTCTTTCTTTCTAGAACTTTCCGTTTTGGGTGATGGATGTTTTTTTTCCCTTCAAATGAACACAATTGAAAATTACTTTAGAAGTTCGAAAAAATCTAAGATTTTTTTTTATTTCCAACAATTATTATTTGTTATTTAAAAAAATAACGCTTAAGTAATGTTAATCACTCGGAGTTTTTTTCCCTTTTAATTTACTCTTTTTTTGTGTGTGTGTAAGAAAAATTGAAAAAAAAAATCAAAGGTGAACATTTATTCGAGAGACTAAATGTTCACTTTTGAAGAGAAATAATGAACGAGAAAATCAATGCAATAAGAACCTTTTTATTTTCTCTTTTATTACGTTAGTTTTCTTATTTAATACTTAAAGTATATATGTGCGTGAATATACATTTTCTTTTATAAATTCGATTATTTCTTATCGATTATAGAAATATTTTGAGCATAAATAATTCTAACATTGCTCAATATCACTAGAACTTTTATTACTCCTCTAGTTTTTCAAGTAAAATTATCTATAATTTCCCCTCAAAGGTTCCCTTTTATTTTGTGAACTATCCAATTGAATGTACTGCGTTGGAGGGCCATGCAGTATTTTTTAATATCTTGTGAGAAGTAAAAGAATCTTACATTACCGAAAATATTTATATATATAAATTTGGTCAATAATATCTGAAAAGTTATTTGGTAATGCAATTCAGTTTTTAGTTACAATTAGATGACTCAAAAGATATTTTTACTAGATTTTTATAATAAATTAATACCAATTTCAATTCAAAAGTAAGGTCACTTGATTATATATCGTCAAGTGTTTTTGTCACTAATTGTTTGTTCCCATCTTAACAATACAACATCTAGTCTGCGACAATTTGTTGGAAAAATGGGATTCCAAATACAAAGTCAGTATGACATTATTGGTGGTATTTAGCAAAATATCCATTGAACCAAGTTAACCACTGTCGATAAGAGTATTATTTTGTCTCTACATAAGTTTGCAACAAGATTGAAGGCACGATTATTTAAAACGTTTTTTTCACTCTAAGTCACTTTTATTTGTATTTTTATTTATTTATTTATTTATTAATTTCGTTCTTTGTAAATTTTCCATTTCACTTTTGTTGTTGCATTTTCAGATTTCATCCGCCAATAAAAAGTTACACATTCAATTAACCCATTAATGCCTAGCGTCCCTTTTTAGGGACGGTCCAAAAAAGGATCTGAATTTCCCAAAAATAAACATTTCAACCAAATACTAGTGTTCAATTAGTACCTTGGTACTGTTTCAATTCATTATTAACAGATTGCAGCATATAACCATTGTAAAGTGTGTTCTGTATCAGTTTTAATATGATCTTTATCAAAAATGACATCGTTCTCAATCTCAAGAAAAAGCTAAGTTTTCAAAGTTATTCCCAGCTTCCCAATATATGTTAATTGTTGATTTTATTTCTTCTTATAAAATGTCTTTTTAAATATTATATCAAAGGCAGAAAAAACTTTTAGTAAAAAAAGTATGTACCCTCTGGGGTCTATCGTAGCTTTTAAGGGACGATTTTTCTTTAATAAAACAATTTTTACTTTCTTCTATATCTAATATATAGAAGAAAGTATTGGTTTCGTGAAAATTTTCGAATGTCGAATTTTGACGGATTTGCACGTTTTGAGGTGCGCTGAGTCCATTTCGACCATTTTTGGAAAATGTCTGTCTGTGTGTCTGTGTGTGTGTGAGTCTGTATGTGTGTGACCAGTTTTTGTGGCCGCGCTAGAGCAAAAACTACTGAATAAAATCGAACAAAAATTTTTGCACATATGTACCACCATGTGAACTGGTGCACCTGTCTTTTTTTAGCGAATTCCTCCAAGGGGGGTGGAGCAATAGCACGTGTTCTGCGCGGGGGTGATTGCTATATCTCAGGAAGTAACCGGCGGAATCAAACGAAAATTGGTCCATAGATAGACCCTACTGAGTACAGGTGCTGATTCAATTTGTTTGTCAATATCTCCAAGAGGGGTGGAGCAATTGCACGTGTTCTGCGCGGGGGTGATTGCTATATCTCAGGAAGTAACCGGCGGAATCAAACGAAAATTGGTCCATAGGTAGACCCTACTGAGTAAAGATGCTGATTCAATTTGTTTGTCAATATCTCGAAGGGGGGTGGAGCAATCGCACGTGTTCTGCGCGGGGGTGACTGCTATATCTCAGGAAGTAACCGGCGGAATCAAACGAAAATTGGTCCATAGGTAGACCCTATTGAGTACAGGTGCTGATTCAATTTGTGTGTCAATATCTCAAAGGGGGGTGGAGCAATCAAAAGTGCTTATTTTGTCATTGCACCTACTGTATCTCGGGAAATATTCCTGCGATTTGAATGAAATTTGGAATAACACTAACCCAATATGGAAGCAAGCATCGATTAAATTTTGGCGCCAATCGCCCCAGGGGGAGGGTGGGGTGATTTTTGCGCTTAGTCAACAATGCGAAAAATTAATTCATTAAAAAATCGCTTTCACGCTATTTAATTATCAAAACAGCTGAAAACTTTCAATGATTTGAAATTTTTAACTGTTGCCAATTTCTTTTTACTAACAAATAAAATGTTTGCAATTTATCTAAACAAGGCTTTTGCAATGATTTCCAATTTCGCTCATTGATTCTGCATTTGCAGGGTTATTACGATAATTGGGAAATTGGAGCTGTCTCCAATTACTCGGGCGAGTACGTATTTTATTTTGTAACCGGAATTCATAAGATAGATATAGAAGAAAGTTTCGTGACGGCCATGACAGCTAGTTTTTTTACATGATATATTTTTTTGCTGCCCATTAAACACTGTTTGTAACCAGTATACAAAATTTCTTTAGAAAAAAAAATGTCAGGCATTAATGGGTTAAACTTAAAAGAGGTGTTCTCTGTGTTTGCCATACTTTACAGGAGTAAACGCGTCTAAGAAATCCTAAAAAACTAGAAATTCATAAGTTATGTAGTTAGGAAATAGAATTTCAAAAGTATGTGTTAGAGATATATTTTTTTCAGTTATTAAGAGCAAGAATCTGAGAAACTGTCACGCCTAGCATTATGAGGTGATTCATGACATCTCAGATTTTCTCCCAAAAATTACCAAATGTTTATTATCTTATTGAAAGATCAAATACAGAATGTTTGTTCTAAAGTTGAGTTGTTTAGTTTTATGGACCCCTAAAGGTGAAGGTGCGGCATCAAGAATAAAGCGGATTTTCGAGACATAGAAGTTGCTGTGAGCCAAAACGCTTACCAGGAACTGTTGAACTCCAATTTTCTTCCTGTATATGGAATACAGAAGGTTGAAACTTTACAAAATGAATGTTAAATTTGTGGTAAGTTGTTGCCGTAAGGTCAGTAAAGGCCCTCAAAACAAGGAATTTTTGACGTTTTTTAGCGTTTTTCAGATCCAAAAACAGCTTGTATGTACATTTCAGTTGCCACGGCAAAAGTAGTGTCTTTTGAAAGGCCAGTGTAAGCACTTTAAAATAATGTATAAACAACCGAGGAAAGTTCAATGTGCTTTTAGTTTCATAACGCCGAAATATGAAATAAATCATATTTTACCGATATTCAAACAGCCGTAACTTCTTCTATCAACAACATATTGAAATGATTTTTTGCCAATATTATACTGTACTCTGTGTGTTAATAGATCAGTTGAGTCCATAGAGGCGAAATGCTTCAAAATATTTTTAAAAAATATTTTTTATTTTTACCTATTTTCGTTCTCAGGGCTTTTTGCTTCTTCATTTTATTAACCTGAATTGTTGCTATTTTAATCATACGAAATGCAATATAAAGTGATATTTTAGTGTTCTATGACACATGTATGACATTTATTCAATGTAACATATCACATTATTAACATTTAAAACTTGTATGTATAAGCGCGAAGTAATTCAGTCAACATTTTTAGTGTTTTTATATCGAAAATTCTTTTTAAAGAAATTAAACACATATTCCCTGGCATATGTTCCTGAATGTGTTTTTTATCTTGTCACTTTAAAGTAATCCGTATGAGACAACTGCTGTATAAAAACAGATAGAAAGAAAAGAAAAAAAGTCATTTTTGATAACGTCTTTGTTTTGGGTGGTTTTTGCTTCTTGAAGCAACTTACTTGATATTTTTAATAATAAATGAACATTAATTACATTTATTTTTGATAAAATGCATTTTAAAAGCATTATTGATACAACTTTTTAAAAATGTGCAGGTATGTTACGTGCAGTAACAGTAATATAATTCGCAGCAAAAAGGGTTTTTTTTTCCCTTGAAATGTTTTCCTTGAATGTTTTCAAGTCAGCTATCACAATATGGGTTGGCACTAAAGTCAAAAAAAAAAAAAAAAAATCACTCGTTTAAACCTAAGCCAAAAGCAATTTCTTCTTGAGTGCTTTCATAAAAGTAATAAAACAGGGAATAATTGTACAGCACATATTGTTGTAAAAATGATAACATGTTTGACTGCACAATGAGAGAAAAACATTTGGTCCAGAAGAGTATTTAACTTAAGAAAAAGTGATGTCCTATTTTAGCGGAATGAAAGGGATGGCTAAATATTTTGATGCTAAAAGGGATGATGATGATGATGATGATCGTTTGCATGAAAACATACATTTAAAATACATTTTATCAAAAATAAATGTAATTAATGTTCATTTATTATAAAACTGTCAAGTAAGTTGCTTTAAGAATCAAAAACAGCCCAAAACAACTACGTTAGCAAAAATGACATTTTTTCTTTCTTTCTATCTTTTTTTTTTACACAGCAGTTGTCTCATACGGATTACTTTAAAGTGACAAGATAAAAAACACATTCAGGAGTCCTTCCAGGGAATATGTAAAAAGAATTTTCGACATAAAAACACTAAAAATGCTGACTGAATTACTTCGAGCTTATACATACAAGTTTTGAATGTTAATAATGTGATATGTTACATTGAATAAATGTCATATATGTGTCATAGAACACTAAAATACACTGAAGTGACAAAAGTCATGGGATAGCAATATGCAAATTTTCAGATGGCAGTAGCATCGCATAGAACAGGTATAAATCCGCAGTGCTTTTACAGAGCTTTCATTTCTGTTCAAGTTATTCATGTGAAGAGGTTTTAACGTGATGATGACCGCACGACGTGAATTAACAGACTTTGAACGCGGAATGTTAGTTGGAGCTAGACGCATGGGTCATGCCATTTCGGAAATCGTTAGAGAATTCAACATTCCCAGATCCACTGTGTCAAGAGTGTGCCGAGAGTATGAAATTTCAGGCATAACATCCCACCATGGACAGCGCAGTGGTCGACCGCCTGCACTTAAAGATCGAGACCGGCGACGTCTGCAAAGAGTCGTAAATTCTAACAGACAAGCAACACTGCGTCAAATCACCGTAGAAATCAATGTGGGACGTACAATGGACATGTCTGCTAGAACTGTGCGGAGAAATTTGGATTTCTTGGGCTATTCCAGCAGAAGACCGACTCGAGTGCCTTTACTGACAGAACGACATCGCTTGCAGCGACTCTCGTGGGCACGTGAGCATATCGGTTGGTCCCTAGATGAATGGAAAACCGTGGCCTGGTCCGATGAGTCACGATTTCAGCTGGTAAGAGCCGATGGTAGGGTTCGAGTGTGGCGCAGACCCCACGAAGCCATGGACCCAAACTGTCAGCAAGGCACTGTTCAAGCTGGTGGTAGCTCCGTAATGGTGTGGGCTGTTTTTTCATGGCATGGACTTGGTCCTCTAGTGCGACTGGACCGAACATTGACTGGAAATGCTTATGTGCAGCTACTTGGAGATCACTTGCAGCCATTCATGGACTTCATGTACCCAAACAACGATGGGATTTTTATGGATGACAATGCGCCATGTCACCGGGCCACAACTGTTCGCAATTGGTTTGAAGAAAATTCTGGACAATTCCAACGAATGATTTGGCCACCTAGATCGCCCGACATGAATCCCATTGAGCATTTATGGGACACCATCGAGAGGTCTGTTCGTGCCCAAAATCCTGCCTCATCAACGCTTTCACAATTATGGACGTCTATCGAGACAGCATGGCTCAATATTCCTGCAGAAGACTTCCAACAACTTGTTGAGTCCATGCCACGTCGAGTTGTTGCACTTCGCCAGGCAAAAAGAGGGCCGACACGATATTAAGAGGTATCCCATGACTTTTGTCACTTCAGTGTATATCACTTTATATTGCATTTCGTATGATTAAAAAAGCAACAATTCAGGTTAATTAAATGAAGAAGCAAAAAGCCCTGAGGACGAAGGTAGGAAAAAATAAAAAAAAAAAATTTTGAAGTATTTCGCCTCTATGGACTCAACTGATCTATTAAGACAAAGAGTAGAGTATAATATTGGCAAAAAATCATTTCAATATGTTGTTGACAGAAGAAGTTACGGCTGTTTGAATATCGGTAACATATGACATATTTCATATTTCGGCCTGATGTAACTAAAAGCACATTGAACTTTCTTCGGTTGTTTATACATTATTTTAAAGTGGCCTTTCAAACTACACTACTTTTGCCGTGGCAACTGAAATGTACAAGCTGTTTTTGAACCTAAAAATGCTAAAAAACGTCCAACGCACCTTCACCTTTAGCGATCCATAAAAACTAAACAACTCAACTTTAGAACAAAACATTCTGAATTTGGTCTTTCAATTAGATAATAAAAATTTGGTAATTTTTGGAGAAAATGTGAGATGTCATGAATCATAGGCTTGACACTCTCTCAGATTCTTGCTCTTAAACTGTAAATAAAATCATACACGTCATGTGTTGTCCACGCAAGATTTCTTCAACAACTCCGTAGCTCGTAAGTAATCTACTGAATCATTGGGGAAGTGAGAGGTTAATTGCCTTCCAATTTAATTTTAGAAACACAATGCAAGCATGCATTTCTGCTCTTTTGCCCTATAAATGTGTTGAATGTATACCCTGGTAGCCCCCCTTCGTAACATTTTGAAAATACTTGCTTGTAAGTAATATTGCTGTTAAACAATTACTGATTTCACTAACACAGCATTGAATTATCTCATTAACATTAAAGCTTTTCATGAATAAATATCGATCATGTTCAGCATATTCTTCAATACCTAATTTTCCTATTTTCTATGTTTTAGATATCTGAATGCTTAACCCTCGTGGGTTCCTTGGGGTCATATGTGACCCCAATGCAATTTCTGTTTAATATATTTTGTTAATCAACCATTTGTTTTTAATGGCATTTTGTGGCTTTTATTCTTCTAGTTTTCTATTCAAAATAATGCTATTATTGTGTTTTATTTTTCCCTAATTGCATTTTTTGCACACAAGACCCTTGGGGTCACTTCCCCAGAAGGCCAAAAAAAGAGGACGTTGCAACTTTTGTCCAAGAGAACTGGACAGAAAATGCATTGAAAAATGTCATAAGTGTTTGAAATTCACTTGCAAAAATCATGTTTTTTCAGGTCTGTAATAGATGTAAATAAATCAACAGTTATCGTAAGTTTTGCTCTAAAATTATAATTTTAATTCATAAACTAAATTTTACTTTAATTGTATCTTTTTATTTTTTGTTTTTTTAGCTTTAAAAAGTGTGTTAACTTAAATAATGCATGTAACATTCAATAATTATAATGAATTAATTAAAGGAAGCATTGGGGTCGTTTATGACCCCAAGGGTCTTGAGTGTAACTGAAATGGGAGGGACCCACGAGGGTTAAAACTGCCAAACTCAATTTTGAGCACATAATGAAATCATGCATTTTTGATTATGTATAATAATCGTATAACACTCAATAAATACATATCCCTGCCCACCTTCCACTAGAAGAATTTGAAACGACGGGCTTTTAAGTAATAATTGAGTTAACTTACAGGTCTTAGTAATGAACAATTAAATTGACCCTATAAAAGTTGTATTTATTTTCCAAAGAATTTTCCATGAGTCAATATCAATCTTGATCTGCACGATTCATCAACAGTTCAACACCCTTTTTTTCCCTCCTGTTTTCTATTTTTAGGCCTTGTGAATGCTTAAGATAGTTAAAGTTTGGATGTTATAAATGCAATGTTGATATACAATTTTAGACATAGTTTTTTCTTATACAATGTATTGAACCCCCTTCTCCACAAAACAAAATGGGAAAATTTGAAATGACGGGCTTGTAAATAACATTTTTTTCTGGATATTATACAAGATACAAAGCAATATTAAAGTATAAAATAAGTGTTGATTTTGTATTAAGTATATTTTTTTCGTAAGTAAATATCCGTCTCCATGTTCTTCAATACCGTTTCTTCTGTTTTCTAAGCTTAATCTCTTTGAATGCATAAAAACGTTAGGTCTTTATTTATCTAAAGAAAAGTCAATCTTGAGCTAAATATATATTTACGTGATTATTAAGAAGCATAAAAGATGCAGTTAAGTAGAGACAAAATGTGAAAAGGAATGGATAAATATCGTTAGGAAACGAAAGTTTTACTCTTCTTATTATTCTCATTAGTTGATGCTTCTGGAATGAAGACTTCATGGAAACGCTTTAAAACGGAGTAATATTCTTTTACGATGCTTTTAATTGCAGATTTTAATAATACCGTAAGACATTAGCGAATATTTGACTTCACTTTTTCAAGTCTCATGCTTTGCAACTTTAAACTTTAATTAGGTCCCATTTAAGATTATTCTCCGCCACTTTATTTTAGTTTTGTAATTAAAATTTCTAACGTGCCATTTTGATTTTTGGGAGGCCTGTAAAGTAGTGCTGATTTTTATTTCAAGAGACTTATGGATATCAAAATAATTACAGTTTTAAATAATCCAGTTAAACTGGAAAAGTTAGGCTGAAGAATAATCGAGTCATTTAGAATCAAAACCAGTTACGCCCATTTCTTAAAATCCATAGTCTTCGAATTCGATCAAACCTTCAAAAATACATAGTCCTGACCATTTGAAACCTGATTTTTAGATCTACACAACTTACTGCTTTCGATCTATGCTACTTATTGCTTTGTTAGATCAATGGTATTTATCCTTGTACACGAGTGACCTGACCAGTATTGTGGGGAAAATGTTCCCTTTCGCTTATACATATTGTTATTAACTCGTATGACCTGCTTCAGTTCTTATGTTTACTCGATTTGATCGCGTATGTATGTGCTTTCTGATCTTTGGTAAAACCTTCCGCGCCTTTGCGCATGCATCAGGTCTTCTCTGATCTTTCCAAAATAGGGGTGTTAGGTAAAATAACAATAAGGAGAAGAAAAGTAAAAAGCATTTTGAACCGTATCAAACAACGTGGAATGATGCTAATTTCAAATACATAGTTTAGTTGAATATGTCAAGAGGATATAGCAAATGCAAGTTTTAAATTGAAAACTTCGGAAAGTTATCACCAACAACCCATATACCCTTTTTAAGTGGAACTGTTCGCGAGTGCTAGGCGGGGTTTTCATGGACAGACAGTAATCCGTTTGCAATTATTAGAGTTCCTTTTTTTTTTTTTTTTGGCTTTTACATTCATTTTTTGCATGCACTGAAATTGGTTGTAGTTGTTACTGTCTTGTGCCAGCAATTTTGGGTGCGTTGCTTCACTTTTCCAGTCGTACTGTAGTTTTGTGAAATCCGACTACCACATTGGACACATACCATAAAGACCCGTTCATTGGATAGGCAGCCATTCGCAGCCCAACAACAAGAGAGAAAGTACACCCATATCCGAGGCGGGAGGCGAACCTGGAACCTCCCCATCCTTGTCGGACTTCTCTGACCACTGGACAAGGTGGTCAGAGCTGCAGTTGGGCTTAGCTATGAATTAATCCATTTATGCCCAGTAGCCTAAAAACGGGACGCTTGTCAGTTACTGCATACAAAAATCTGTACTAGGTATATCATTTTACTAAAGCTGTTTTTCACAAGTTAAATAGTCCTTTTTCTTGAGAAAACCTGATAGAACCACTAGTTGGACATCAGAGTTTATTTATCGACAGCTATTTTCAGACAAATGAGTCAAGCAACGATCCAGCATGGGTAGTCACAGAAAGTAAGTTTTTTTGCGAACTTACCGTAAATCAGGGTTACTTGGACCCACAACAGGGCTACTTGAGCCCACAGTAAAATGATAAAATCTGGGTTTGGTACTAGCGTTAGAGACTGCAGAGGGCTTCTGCCTATTGGAGAAACGAGGAACTACGTGCAAGTCTTCAACTAGTAGGTACCAAACCTAGATTTTATCATTTTATTGTAGTGGGCTCAAGTAACCCCCTAGGGTCCAAGTAACCCTGATTTACGGTATTTTTCATAAAAGTAAACTATTTTAAAATGATTTGCTTAAAATTGATCAGAAATGATTTTGTAATGTTACTTTGCAAAAGAAAAGTCAAGTAAGGTGGTATTTTGGTCACATATCTGCAAAATATCCCATAAACAGACCCCATAAATAACTTAATAAATATGGCAACGGCGAACTATTTCAAGCCTAAAATGAATGTAAACCATTCCAAGTAAGAGTTTTAAGCAGATAAAAATTGAAAAAAAAAAAAAAAAAACTTGGGCATAAATGGGTTAAATGTATGCACAGCGATCGATTCTTTCAAGCAATCGCATACACTAGTACCGTTTTTTTTTCACCTATTTTACAGGTTATCCACAAATTTTCGTGGTTACCGAGCCACGCTTTTTCGCTGATAGCTGGAAACTTACTGTAATAAGCTGGAGCCGCACTCGCTTATAACGAGTCTTTATTTGACGAAAATTTTGGTTACAAAAAATGAAGATATCAGATATACCTCGTTGGTACAATATGAAGTCTACGGGAACATAACCTGTTTTTTGCGAGGTAACCCTGGTTACTGCGAGCAATCTCTGTGTGCTTCATAAAATTTCTATCGATTTCCACCTCTACAGTTCAGTCCAATCCTTCCCTATTACAATTCTTTAAACTTTCTGAAGTCAACCGACAGTTAATGAAGAGTTCTAAATCCTGAGAAGAAATGATGATGATCTTTTTCTTATTTTGTGGAGTGTATTATTACAATAGCAGCTGAAAATGCCGATAATCGAGATGAAAATATATTTTATAGGGGAGTAAAGGATAACAATACTGCCATGCTAAGCACAAAAGTGATATCTGCAGACGACCTCAAACTGAAATATTTATCTTTAAAGTTTGGCGTCTTCATGTATTTGATTCAGGAGGTATTTTTTCGGATTTTTAGAAAAAAAATACTTCCAGTTCTCAAACGACCCTAAAACATTGTATTTCGGTGAAGTACATCACATGGAACCACCTGTGCTAATAACTCAATTTCGTCAAAAAATCCAGATACGACTTTTGTGCTTAGCCTAGAATAATCCGACAGAGTGGTGGGGTGGTTAAGACGCTGGGATCCACCTGTCAAAGGCTCAGGATCAAACTTGGCTCCAGTCGATGAATTTTCAAAATGTAGAAAATCGACAGCGTCCATGTCGTACAATTATGCGGCATGTAAACGATCCCTCAAATACTCATTTGGCATAGAGTATCTTGGCAAAATTCAATTCCTGGTGCATTTTCGTGTTAAGTAGAACCCAGGTGCCTCCATCTAGTGGGGAAACTTGACCCCAGAATTATTGTGGCAATGGCCTTCGCCACAACAATTCTGACGAACAACAATTCTCGTATTCTCGATAGCAGGTATGGAAATGGTTTGTCGCAAAAACGTAACCCCGTTACATATCGTGACCTCTACGGTCCTATACGCAAGTTTGACTGCAGTTAGTTTTTGCTACTCTTTATCAGCTCTGGTGGATATGTTTCATCCAAGACACATAATACAACATGTAAACAAAGCCAAAGTTTCCTTCAACTAGTTCGATTAATGAGCTTAAATACATCATTTTTTTTATTTTCGCAGTAAATCCGCAAATTGGCAAATTCATTAGCGAGAGATAGAAAAATATAGAAAGCCGAAAGAAAAGCAGATAAAACTATTTAGTGACTTTTCTTTTCGAAGAAAAAGGAAAACATTCCTCGAAGCAAGAAGAGTTCCAAAAACACTTCTGAACAAATAACATTAATGAATGCAGTAGTAATAAATAGGCAGCTTAGATCCAGTTTCTTTATTTGCTCTCTATTCATGGTACGAAAGGATTATTTTGTTTCACTTTTACTGAAGATTTTCTTCTCTTCCCTTTTTTAGGTGAATTCCCAAACATGGATACAGGAAACCCATTTGTAGATAGCTCAGTCGCAAGGTGACGAAGGCATTCTTTGGCTATGGGGGTAGTTACTTAGATAAATTTTTAAAAATATTTCAGTATTGAAAGTATGTTTCTTTTATAAATTATACATTTGTAAATAACTACATGATTGCATATCTGAATTGAACTGTAGATAAATACAGTAAAACCTCTCAGTAAGGGACCTTATGGAAACCAGACATTTTGTCCCCTAAATAGAAGTGTCCTCTCTTTTGTAAAGAGAGTTCTTGATGTGAAACATAAACTCCGTATTGTAAAAAAGCAAATATAGTAAACTAAGGAATAATATGGCTAAACTTTAATTAATCTAAGGAGTAAAACACCACTTCAATGCCAGGGATAAGGCAGAAACATGCAATATACCGCCAACTCGGTTATTCCGTTCAAGGACTGCAGTTTCGTGCTTATTGGCAGTCGTCAGCCTGGAATAGGGTTAACCGAGCTAGGGGCAGAAATTCGGTTATACTTCGCAGAAGTTTAACTTGGCAGTGACGTCACTACGGGCGGAGCCTATAAGAGCTCACAAGCAGTCAGCGGTCTCCTCTAATTCGCCAAGTAGGCTGTGACGTTTTATCTAGCTCGTTTTTCATAGGCTAACGTCACGCTGTTGGCTCCGCCCGTAGTGACGTCACTGCCAAGTTAAACTGCTGCGAAGTATAGTTCTATTTCAGGATGACGAGTGTCAATAAGCACGATACTGCAGTCGTTGGGTGGAATAACCGAGTTGACGGTATACTGCATATTTAATTAATCTGCTTAGGACCAACAGACTGAATGAGTATTTGAAGTTATAGCAATATTCAACGCATATAAGTAAAAGTAAATGAAATTGATCAGCACTTTTTTCCTCCAATCTTTAACAATATCGCATGATCCAAGAATAATTTCGACAATCTTTCTCGCCCATACATTTTATAATTAAAGTTCCATGCTTCTTAAAGAATCTGTCATCTACATCGGAAACTAGAAATTTCGATTAGTTTCCTCGGCACCCGGTCTCGAAACTTCAAAAATCAATAACGCTATCAAAAACGCATTGTAAGATTTTAATTAACGGCATTAAAACAAAGAATTCGCAGTGATGGGTGTAGACACCAATTTATTTCGTTCGCTGATCGAATATTAAATTTGTACCCGGTATTGACAGTGGCAGTCCACTAGATGTTGAGTGAAATTTCACGCGTTGCTGATTTTCTATGGTACTTAATTTTTTTTCTCTCTCTGTTTGCTGCACCATTAAACGTCAAGTTAAGCTGAATTTTAGTTTTTGCAGAGGAATATTTTTCTGCGTGTGGCAAGATAATATGTAATTTTTCCAACAAACAGCATTCTTCTTTGTTTTTGTTTCTTGATTAAAGTGGTTGATGCAGAATGTTCGTAAATTAACGATGCTTTTGATGTAAGGAAATATTCTGTTTGGGCTCATGAAGAAAGTGTAGTCAATCAAATGATTCAAGTAAATTTTAGAATGAAAATTGTTTATGTTTTGATTGAAATGTTCTGTAATACTAATTTTTGAAATCACACGAAAAATCATTGCGCATATAAATCAAACATGATTAAATGAACAAAAGAATCCGCAGTTTCATAAGTTATAAATTCCTTTTACATGCTAAAAAATAATGTCAGACAAGTTTGAAAGCACATACTGTGTGATTTTCTTAAAAAAAGTGAAACCTTCCTCGTATTTACGCATGCGTCAGGTCTTCTCTGATCTAACCAAAATAGGGGGGGGGGGGTTAGGTAAGACAACAATAAAGGGAAAAAAAGTTGGAAGCATTTTGAGCTATATGAAACAACGTAGAAGGATGCTAATTTCAGACACATAGTTTAGTTTAATGTGTCAAAACTGTAGCAAAAATGCAAGTTTTAAATTGAAAACTTCGGAAAGTTCCCACTCACAACTCATCACCCTTTTCTTAAGTGGAATGGTTCCCAAGTGCTAGGCGCGGTTTTCAAGCACGGACAGTATTGAAGTAACTCAGCAGTCAAGACAAACTAACCCTTCTTGTAAGTTCACCACAAGTGTTTTCAATCAGATTATTATTTGCCCTGCTTGCGCCCGTATTCACCACTTCATTTGACTCTCGTGCAATACTTGAATCTGTAGCGATGGAATACCAGATTACGGAAGCTTAGTGAAAATTCGTAAAACAAACAGTCCATTTAAAAATAGTAAATACGAAATAAATTGTCTCTTCTCAGAACATCATAACGTTAATGAAGCAGTCGAGCTGTTATTCCACAGTTATTTATTTATTTTTACAACACAGATCTTGAGCTCGTGTACTCGGTCACACAGGACCCGTTTGTGAACTCACGTCCAATATGACAGATAGTAGGGGAGACCGGGGCACGTTTACGCGGATTTTTTTCCGCGAATTTTCTAATTTTTATGTTTCAATTTAGAAAACTTCAAATGTTATATTCTTATCAAGCATTTAATGAAGTTCAAATTAATGCATTCAGTTTTCGCCTTGTGTTTGTATTTAAGAGTTAAAAAAATAATATTTAGGACAAAGTCTGTTGCGTAAACGTGCCCCGTATCCGGGGCAAGTTTACGCATTAGGCGGGGCACGTTTACGCATCGACATCGGGGCACGTTTACGCAACTTCGGGGCACGTTTACGCAATTTGGGGCACGTTTACGCATCGACATCGGGGCACGTTTACGCATTAAGAGACACGTTATTAGAGTGACAAGTATTGAGAGAAATGAATTTTTAATGAATTTAAAATGTTTTATTTATAACTTCATGCACTGTTTGAAAATAAAAAATAGATAATTTATAAAAGAACATTTTTTAGATAAACTGCAAACTCAGGGCTTATTACCAATTAACAACTGAAACTACTTAGTAATTTTAAAAATAAAAGTTACAGTTTTCACTAACAAAAAATAAAGGAAGTTAATAAAAGAACATTTTGTAGGATCATGGCTACCTGCGATCCTTAAAAGGCTAGCCAGACGGGCAAAAAATAGCGTACAAGCAGAACTTACAATTTCTGCTACTTTAGTCATTTGGCGTTGATCTCCTAGGGTTCGGTGAGACTTTTTAAAGGGACGGCTACAGTAAAAACATGCGTGTAAAGACTTGATTTCTAGGAGTAAAACTGTTTCAGTCTTGATGAAAAAAAAAAACAAAACATCAAAATACAAAGTGTTGTTATGTGTTCACAGTTTAAAACATTTATAATGCACATGAAACAATTTAAAGATTGTTTAAAAGTCATAACACATGCAGTCTTCGAAACTACTTTTACGTGAAACATTACGTTTACATCTGATTTAGAAGATAGCTTTATATATTCGAGGGACAATCATTTATTTAAAGGATTACATTTTCCTCACTTCCGTTTTAACCGGAGTTGCAAAAAGGAAAGCTGATTCTTCTAAAATTATATTTGTAGAAGCGCCGAAGAAAACGTAAAAGTTCAATTAAAACGCAGTTAGATGCAGGCCCGTCCTTCCGAATCGGGGGAGGGGGGTCAATTAAAATACAGTTTTGTATTTTATTTGCCCCCCCCTACCCCAAATGGGGGGATTCTGAATTGGGGGAGGGGTATCAGAGGGGGTCAATTAAAATACAGTTTTGTGTTTTAATTGACCCCCCCTCCCCCGGATGGGAGGGTAATTCCGAATTGGGGAAGGGGGATCAGAGGGGGTCAATTAAAATGCAGTTTTGTATTTTAATTGACCCCCCTCCCCCGAATGGGCGGAATTCGGAATTAGGGGAGGAGGGTCAGAGGGGGTCAATTAAAATATAGTTTTGTGTTTTAATTGACCCCCATCCCCCGAATGGGGGGAATTTGGAATTGGGGGGGGGGTCAGAGAAGGTCAATTAAAATAAAGTTTTGTGTTTTAATTACCCCCCTCCCCCGAATGGGGGGGGGAATTCCGAATTGGGGGAGGGGGTCAGAGGGGGTCAATTAAAATACAGATTTGTATTTTAATTGACCCCCCCTCCCCCGGATGGGAGGGAAATTCCGAATTGGGGGAGGGGGTCAGAGGGGGATCAATTAAAACACAGTTTTGTATTTTAATTGACCCCCCTACCCCGAATTGGGGGGGAATTCCGAATTGGGGGAGGGGGTCAGAGGGGGGTCAATTAAAATAGTTTTGTAATTTAATTGACCCCCCTCCCCCGAATGGGGGATTCCGAATTGGGGGAGGGGAGTCAGAGGGGGGTCAATTAAAATACAGTCCCCCCTGAGGGAAACTGTATTTTACAGAACGATACCACGAACTGGATTTTACAGAACGAACCACGAATACAGTCCCCCCAGGGGGGGACTGTATTTTAATTGAAACTCTCCCCCAATTCGGGGGAGGGGGTCAATTAAAAACAAAACTGTATTTTAATTGACCCCCATCCCCCGAATGGGGGGAATTCCGAATTGGGGGAGGGGGTCAGAGGGGGTCAATTAAAATACAGTCCCCCCTGGGGGGACTGTATTTTACAGAACGAACCACGAATACAGCCCCCCCCCAGTATTTTAATTGACCCCCCGAACGGGAGGGAATTCCGAATTGGGGGAGGGGGTCAATTAAAATACAGTCCCCCTGGGGGAACTGTTTTTTACAGAACAAACCACGAATACAGTCCCCCCCCCAGTATTTTAATTGACCCCCTCCCCCGAACGGGGGGAATTTCGAATTGGGGGAGGGGGTCAATTAAAATACAGTCCCCCCTGGGGTAACTGTATTTTAATTGACCCCGTCTGACCCCCCTCCCCCAATTCGGAATTCCGCCCTAATTAAAATACAAAACTGTATTTTAATATACCCCCCGTCCCCCAATTCGGAAGGACGGGCCTGCATCTAACTGCATTTTAATTGAACTTTTACGTTTTCTTCGGCGCTTCTGTATTTTAATTTCTCATATGTTTAAGAAAATTTTATTTTATTTATTTTTTATTTATTTATTTTTTTAGGGTGAAATATATTCAAATAATCATGCAATATAAAAATGAAAGCAATAACCAATGAAAAACCTTGTGCCACGAAAATAGCCCGAGAACGAAGGAAAAATAAAAGAAAGAAGAAGGACGGATATTGAGATCTTAGCATGTGCAGATCAGCCAAATAATATTGAAAACCTTTCCCGCAATAGAAAATTAGTTGCACATTTACTACTTCAAGTGTTGAAATGAAATGTGCCGCTAATTGAATGGCATTCAAATTAACGGTGGGGGGGGGGGGGGGGGGCTTCATCTAATGAAAGTGACTTTGAATACCATTTAAAAATTTCACAGTATGAATTATTAAATTTAAATTTTATAATCGTATTTGGTTTCATTGAAAAAAAAAAGCAATTTAAAACTTCATAAAATAGTCCAAAATATTCTAAGACATTTTCAACTGACATGTTTATTTTCATCTTGCGTTTTCAGGTCCTCATTGGATAGGTTAGCCCATTTTTTGTAGTAGTTACCTACCGTCTTGTCATTTAAACCATAAATTTTGGCAGCCCCTCTAATTGTGGCTTGACCAAGTCTCACTTTCAGTACGGTATTTTTCATTAGTTTTATGGCTAACATCGTTCTAAGAGTTTTTGTAACATAATGTCTTACCATCTGTAACATAAAGAAAAAAAACAGGCTGAGTAGTTTATAAAATTTAAATTATACAAGCATGAGTACAGAACTATATGATAGCTAGCTACAAGAGATGAATTTGTAATTCAATCTATATACATAAAAGACAACTTCTGAAACCGTATGTCCGGGGTAATCTTCCAAACTACTGGACCGATTTTAACCATTTTTGCACCGTTAGATAGCTACAGTAACAGAGAGCAGGATAAGCTATAATTTATTTCTAAAAAGCTTAGTTTAAAAAAGTTATTATGGAAAATAGTAAATTTCATTTAATTTCCCCATTAAATAATTAAATTTTCAGTGCATTGTTGCAAAAATTTGGTTGCCATGCAACAACAATATTATAATATTAATCGTGATGAAAATGTGAACCAAGGCTTCTTTGGAGTAAGTATGAAATTTATTGCTTTCTTAGGATTTTTAGATTCATCTGTGCCAATAATCGCTGATGAGACTAAATAAAAAGATAATTGATTTTGGCTACAGTTAGAGAACAGAAAATGTTTATAGTAAAAAAATTTCTAAGTTAGGTACATAAGATGTTTTCACCAATGTAGTCACAAGGATATAAAGAAACTAATTATGGGACTTATTTTACGTGTAATGTTTGGAAATACTTGACTCCAGTGCGATTGATTTTACAGGGTGAGACAAAGAAACTTGCTGATTTTAATTGGATGCTAATTAACAAGGAGTGGTCAGAAAGGAGTGGGAAGAATCTCATTTTAAAGAGAGGGTCCTGAAGTTTTGTTATCTCATAGTTTAGTTGTCGCCATGCGTTGGACAAAGGAGCAACGAGCGTTCGCCGCCTAATCTTACTTTTCAAATAATCTGTCGGTGGTTGCCACTAAACGTGCCTTCCGAACTCTTTTCAAAATTCAGCCGGTTGTTCCCATTCCTGGCTGGGAATCGACTGTTTTGTGGGTGAAAACATTCAGGTAAAGTGAGAGTGTGGCAAACAGAGGCCCAGGATGTCAACGGATTTCCAGAACCCTAGAAAAAGTCGAAAAAGTGAGGGAGTCGTTTTTGCGCTCTCCCAGTCGTTCGGTGCGTGAACACGCTGCTGCTTTGGGGATTTTTGATTGGACACTGAGACGAATTCTTCAGAACGAACTCCAGTTTCATCCCTACAAACTTGCTGTGGATCACCAGTTGAGTGATAACGTCTCCTTGAAAGGTGACGTACCGTGGCCGGCCCGCTCTTCCGATTTGACACTCTGTGACTATTTTTATTGGGGGGGGGGGGGTATCTCAAATCGATCGGTTACAACGACAAGCCCCGGACCCTGCAACGCCTAGAGAACAGCATCCGACTTGCTATCACCAACATCTCATCAGTCGATATGCTCGAAAGAGTGCAACAAATCTAGGGTACATGAGTCCATCACTAACAGGGGCCGTCATTCTTCCCGATGTAGTTTTTAAATCTAACTAATATAAAAATTCAGAATGGGTACCATATCTTATAAAAAGTAGTAAACTGATACATGATGTACTTTTCCCTTAGTTGACTTTTCAAGTCTGCAAGTTTCTCCGCCGCACCCTGTACCAAGCTTATAACATTTCCGATTTACCTAAACATTATTTGTAGCTTGCATGTGTATTTAAGGTGTGTAATACAGTTTTTTAGTTTGTCCAGTCAGAAAAAATGCCATTGTTTACAGAAGTAGCCATTGTGTGTATAGATATGCACTTTAATGTTGAAAAATTCATGAACGAGTGTCACTAAAACGCCATATCAGGCCAAAACCCGCGCAGGGCCGGGTACCCAGCTAGTTAAACATAAAATGAGAAATTGCGAAGCTAAATGGACTAAAAATACAGACGTTCTATGGCGATGCGGTGCTAAAAAAGCTTCTGGGGCACATTTACGCACCGACCTCGGGGCACGTTTACGCGCGTTCTTACTGCGTAAACGTGCCCCGACGTCGATGCGTAAACGTGCCCCGTCGTTACTTTTTAGCTTATTTTTAATGTGCAACCAAATACAATAACATTTCCGTCAAAACAATTACATTTTTAAAAAGAGCATTAAATTCTGCGTTCGTTCATATATTTGTTTATCTTTAACAAAGTATTATTAGTTCACAATAAGGTTTAGTAAGCTGAACACAAAATTTACTCACTTTGGCAGAAAACAGATAATCCTCGCTGCGCGCTAGGCAGAAGCTCGACTGAAGCTAAAATTCTTGTGAGAATATCCGATAGGTGCCCGGATGAATCTGTTATCACCGATGTTGAGCAAACTACTACACGTTTCTGAAAAAGTGCGCTGCGTAAACGTGCCCCATGCGTAAACCTGCCCCGGTCTCCCCTACAAGACAGATACATATTACAGGACAGAGTTTACGCTCACGGAAAAGGAAGTTACAGCCAGAGCTAGGGCGGGAATCGAACCCACCGTCCTGGGATTGCGAAAGTGAAGCGTAGACAGACAGCGCCCTTCACCCCTCCAAAACTAGCAGAATGCTTTTTGCCAGATTCACCTTTGCATATTTTTATTATTTTTTTTATACAGAAGCCATGATCTTCGACGTCCATGAGGACTGCGTACTATACACCTTGCCTCCTGACATGCACAGGACAGATTTACGGCACAGAGAGGTTAAAATAACATCCATGGGCAAGGCGGGACTCGAACCCGCGACCTTTTACTTACGAGGAGAAGACTCTACTTCAAGACCACCGTGGCCACATCTACTTTGCATATCTTTTGCGCAGCCCACATTCTTACCTTCTGTTACAAATCCTTTTAATCGGTTACAGAAAGGTTTCAACCAGCGAGCGCGGTGATTTGATTCTTTGACTAGGGCCGAATCGTCGGGTAAATACGGGTGTCAGTGACACTTTTACAATTCACAATCCTTCAAGAATTTGATTCTTGAATGACCCTTGTTGGAGTTTGCAAACAGGCGCTGAATGGTAAAGTTAAACCGCGAAGAGATGGCGGGTCGACAGGAAGCGGAAATGGACCACTCCATTTAAAAATAGGTTGAAATAGCGAGAACGCACGACTTCACTGCTTACGCGTTCTCGCAGATCATAGCTATTTTTAACCGACGAAAACACGGAGGAGGGTCTCTAGTCGACCGGTATATATTTTTTTAATGTATGACCACGCATTTTTACTGAATAGTCCGATTTGGATATTTTTTTTTGTTTGAAAGGGTACACCTTCCTGGTAGTCCCATGGTCCCATGATGCGGGGTTTGAGAACGGAGTCCTGAAGAAATTGAGGGAAATCTTCAGAATTCCGTTCATGCGCATACTCTTTGCGCATCATGAACGGAATTTCATGCGCACACTCTTTGCTATGTCGCTCGCCGATAGAGTGACTTCACGGTAAAGACGCTGGGCTCTCATTGACAAGAGCATCAGTTCGGTCCTCGAGCGAGTCGGTGGATTTGAAAGCTGCAGAAAAAAAAATCAGCGTCTACGTCATATGATTATGCTGCATGAAAACCGCAGTTTTACTGATAGAAAATATTTAGTCCTGATTTCCCCAATTTTTTAAAAAATATATTTCCAGGCTCCTATCAGGTCCCATCACCTTAACTTTTAAAGGTTAAATTTAGTGATGCACTAATAATGAATCGGCAGTAAATGGCCACTTTGCAGATTAACCTGTTGGCCAGTTTTATCCGTATAATCGGCTGAAAACTTGTATTTTAAACATGCTTTAATTAAATCCCAGAAATTAACACAATTTTTTTTAGTGGCAATCGTTTAAAATTTTGGACGCGTTAATAAAGTGAGATGAAGCGTCATGATGGCAACATGACACTCTTCCGGGTATACATTTACACTGAAAAGAATGAAATAAAAATAAAATTTTATAAAAAAAAGTAAAACCGACTTCAAAAACGCAGCTGAAAATTGCTCTAAAAAGTAAAAAATAAATTTATTCTTTGAACACCATCGATACTACTTTTAAACATGAGTTTTGAAGTCGGTGCCGAAACAGTTAATAAAATCATTCGTGCCCATTCTTCGGTTACATGTTTCATAATAAAAACAACCATAAATGTTTCATAATCAATTTCAAGTGTTGTTTGAGAGGAAAAATCAATCAAATGGTACAATCAATGGGTACGAATGATTTTATTAACTGTTTCGGCACCGACTTCAAAACTTATGTTTAAAAGTAGTATCAATGGTGTTCAAAGAATAAATTTATTTTTTACTTTTTAGAGCAATTTTCAGCTGCGTTTTTGAAGTCGGTTTTTCTTTTTTTTATAAAATTTTATTTTTAGCCTATTTTCCCGTTAAAAACAAAAGAAAGACGAAAAAAGTATTAAAAGTAGCTTAATGCATCTAAAAAATATCGCCAAGTCCAAAAAATATCGCCAAGTAAAAAAAATATCGCCAAGTAAAAAAAATATCGCCAAGTTAAAAAAATAAAAAGGTAAATTGAATATCGAAAAATTAAAAATTTGAAAGTAGGGTATTGAGATGGGGAATTTGTGTGTCGGTCTGTCGGTCGGTCTGTCGGTCTGTCTGTCCCCCCCTAATAACTTTTGAATGAACATTCCGATTTGGACAAACTTTTTTTTGTTGGAAAGATCTCGGCGAGTACAGCTCATTCCCATATTTGATTTTTCGATTTGAACAATTTTTGGTTCAACTTTGAACCGTTCAAACAACCGGTCCCGCGATGCTAACTTTTGAGTGAACAGTCCGATTTGAACAAACTTTTTTTTGTTCGAAAGATCTTTTCAAGGATACTTCATTCCCGTATCTACATTTTCGATTTGAACAATTTTTCGTTCAACATTGAACCGTTCAAACAAGCTGTCACCCCTAATAACTTTTGAATGAACAGTCCGATTTAAACAATTTTTTTTTGTTCGAAGCATCTCGGGAAGGATACTTTATTAACGTATTTAAATTTTCAATTTGAACATTTTTGGTTCAACATTGAACCATTCAAGTAACCTTTCCCCACCTAATAACTTTTGAGTGAACAGTCCGAATGGAATAAACTTTTTTTTGTTCGAAAGATCTCGGCGAGTACAGCTCATTCCCATATTTGATTTTTCGATTTGAACAGTTTTTGGTTCAACTTTGAACCGTTCAAACAACCTGTCCCGCGATGCTAACTTTTGAGTAAACAATCCGATTTGAACAAACTTTTTTTTTGTTCGAATTATCTCAGCAAGGATACTTCATTACCTTATTCAAATTTTCCATTTGAGCATTTTTTCGTTCAACATTGAACCGTTCAAGCAACCTTTCCCCACCTAATAACTTTTGAGTGAACCGTCTGAATGGAATAAACTTTTTTTTGTTTGAATGATCTCGCAGAGGCTTTCCCATACATTTCCATATTTCGCTTTTTGATTTGAACCATTTTTCGTTCAATATTGAACCGTTCAGAAAAAAAATTAACATTAGCGTCTACGGGGAATTTAAGTTGAATGTTGATTCTGAACTTAAAGTCGGATTTCCTTCAAACTAACTTTGTAAGAAAATGGTTTTGATAAATAGTGTTTGTAAAGTACTTTTCTGAGTAATCTTCTGTGAGGACTTTGATTCCGACTCCGACTCCGCAAACGTGGCGGAAATGCAGGCTCAGAAAAAAAAATGACTGACTGTGCAGACGATTTTTTGTTTATTTATTCATTTGTTTTATTTTATTTATTATTATTATTATTATTTTTTTTTTTTTTTTGACAGACGATTTTTTTTTGTAACAAAAATTTTTCATTCACGAGAACATTTTATTCTTTATTTATATTTAACAACTGGCAACCGATTAAAAGTGAAATTCGAGACATTTTATTAACGGACGAGTTTTTTTTTCTTTTTTTTTCTTTCTTCGATATAATACGTTTTGATGATCTTTGTACTTTTATTTATTTATTTATTTATTTTATTATTATTATTATTTATTTTTTTTGAAAACAATGTAGGATTTTTTCTACGGAGGAACTGTAACAGTTGCACTCTTTAAAAGGTGCGACAAAGCTTTATTTATTCGTTAATTACTTTTTACGTGTCTATTTCATCTGATGAGAGGGGTATATTTTGCTTTTCGAAATCAGCTCTATGTGCTAAAAAGGTATGTTTGACATAATTTTCAGTTTCAGATAATCAAGAGAATAATGATCAGATGTGAGAATGCCGATGTCGATTTACGGGAAAGTAGGCTCGTTTAGTTCTTGACAGAACTTCTTGTTATAAAATGAAATGATCCGTTTCCGCTTCCAGTTAACCCGCCATCTCTTTGCGCGCGGTTTAACTATATGAACAAATAAGTAATCATATTTTTTAATAATAATTTAATTGGATACTTTCACGTGAAATTTTTTCAGTCTAAAGCATTGAATTGAAATATGTTTGGAAATAATGCGAATATTATTCATGCTGCTTGCGCCCGTATTCGCAAGACTATTTGATTATTGGTCTACCTGAAATACAGATCAAATCCATCTTATTGATTAGAGACAGGCCAGTCATTTAGGGGGAGCAGGGGGAAGAATTGCCCCCCCCCTGACTTTGGGAAATCAATGTATTGGCATATGAGTGGCGTGGTTTTTGCCACTTTTTGGTAAATTTTACATTGTGTATTCACCCTTTGCCCCCCCCCCCCCCCTGGAAATTTTCGAAATGACGTCTTTGGTTACAGAAAGATTCGTCCGGCGATTCGGCTGTTTGACCGAGTGTCGAATCGTCTGGTGAATAAGAGGTTAGTGACACTTCTACAATTTGACAAGTAGAACTCTTCGTAGTTTTGATTCTTGAATAGTTCTTGTTGGAGTTTACAAACAAACGCTGGCCTCCTAAATTGAGTGCTGTGAACAAAAGTGCATTCATCTTTTTCATAACAGCTTAATGGGGATACTTTTGCATGAAATTCCCAATCTAAAGCTCTCTGGTGAAGTAAACTCAGATTATTACTGATCCTGTTTTTCTGTTTCTTTTTATTTTATTGATTTGCTTCTTTTTTTATTATTGTTGGTTAAATATTTATAATCTAGTTTTCATGCAATAGACTGGACCAAGATTATTTCCCCCTTCACGTTGCACGTGTACGTTTTAATTTTCTGATTTTGAGTATGCTTTGAGAAGGATAACTTAAATCCAAGACGAGAGATTTTAATCTCTTCTAATTAGAGTAGAGCCCATGTTTTAGAATAGCTAATTTTCCGCAAAAAGTAATCCTAATAAGCGGGATATTTCATTTTCCGGGATAAGAAGGACACATTACAACGGTTTGATACTTTGGAAATGTATTTTATTAAGCTGGATGAGACTTTAGAATAATAGGGTTATACATAATGAGTCGCAGGTAACTGCAAGTAGTAAGAAATACATTTATATGTTGCATAAAAAGTCACAAAAATCTACGAAATTGTGTCATTATTAAAATAGTTTTTAAACTTTGATTAAAATTAAAAAACAGTCAAAATGACTGCTTGGTCAATCCAGTGTTAATTTTGTAAAATAGAAGGTAGATAGCGGACATAATAACCTTGGCAAGGGAGTGCAAGGTTGACACTTTCTTTTTAAGTCAAATATACAGAAAATATAAAGTGGTGCAAAGTTTTCCCACAAGTTTTATCGTGACCCAAAAGACCTTTTTATCTTTCAAATTCATATTTGTGGAACAACTTGTCCACTACAAAATGTGTTTTGAAAAAATGCTAATTTTGAAACCAAAAGCTTTTTGTCAATCGTTTTGCAATTGCAACACAGAGTTAACCCTGAAGCAATTTTACATTTTTCTTATCACATTTCCTCTTGACATATTCATTTATTTTATCTTTCGCGCCAAACTTCTCGCAAATGAGAAATCTATCCCCTTAACAACAACAGCCCACCCACTCTCGACCCCCAACTATTCACATCACGCTAAATAAACAAGATGGGGACGGAAAACTAATTAGCGAGCGTCGCTTGTTGTGCGACTTTTATAAATGACCCAAGGGACCTTGTCTCTGAGAAATAGACGCTAAAATTGTATCCACCTAGAGTATTTCACTTTGCCTCACTTCGCTTAATACCGGAAATTTTCAATATTTCGTCTTTTAAAAAGGAATATTTTGAAATATCACCGCTTGATGTCGAAGTGTATTTCATTAAAAAAGAAGATATATTTCTACAGATGATTTCTGTTTATTTCGTAATTTTAGATTGTGTCCGTCGTTATAATTTAAAACTGTACTACGTTTCTCTTATGAGTCATAATATTTTAAAAATTATTCTACTATTAAGGAGTCACCTTGTGCAGTGCTTATTATTACATAAATTGTTAATACTCGAGGAAATTAGTAAACATAAGGAACTAATTGAATCGGCAGTTTGAAGAAGGGAACGAAGACCAACATTTCAAAATTGGGTTTTTTCGTGATTGTATATCTCCTACTGTGGATACACATGTTAGTGATAATAAAAGAACAAAAACCAACCTGGTTTTTGTTCAAGAGAATTGCGTTTATTTTCAGTAACTTCGATTTTGTAACACCCAACATGTTTACCTCTTTTTTTTATTATTGGGATCCAAATTATTTCAAAATTACCTACCTTTTCTGTTCAAATAATTTTCTGAAAATACAATGTTTTCTTTTATGTGAAATGACGTCTAACATGCAATGGAAATTATATCAATTTGATTCTATTCGTTTAAATACATTCCAGTAATTCTCAGCTCATCATGTTTATAGTAGAAGATTTTTTAATAAATCAGGTGCTCCCTCCCCCTCCTTTTTTCCAGATATAAGCATTAAAGCTTAAAAAAACAAAAATATAATAGATCTGATTAAAAAAATAAATCGAAATTAAAAGTTTTTAAGTTGAATAGCCCTAATTTTCACTGAAAATGACAACAATGAAAATTCTGAAAAGCACATAATAAGAAAAACGTTCGTATGTGTGAATTTCAGCAATCTAATGACAATCGTTTCATTTTCACCAATTTTAAGTAGAAATAACTTAATAATTTTGAATTAAATGATGACTACGGCAAATATTTTTCTTCAGTTTAGACAATTATTATTTTATAACAGAAGTTAATTTACGCACATATGATTAATAAACTTCTTTTTATTTTCAGCCACTATTTCAATTTTTCTTTGTTTTACAGTTAATATTCTTATTTTTACAGTTGAGGAAATCCATCTCATATTAACGCACACAATCTTCGAATGTTTGCATCACACAAAGTAAAAAGGTCGCTGAGAAAAGCTAATTAATAGAAATCCCACATCAAGAAACTTTTACAAATGATTTTAACGATCTTGGTTTGGATGGAAAACACATTTTTCAGCGCATTCCCGACCGAAAATGTATTAAATGAAAGGCTTAATACCAGTAATGGCATATACATAGAGCAATTTCAAAATACAGGTCTAAATATGCATCGCTCTTTCAATACAATGTGAATGGCGAAGCAATTTTACAGAATGGTAACTAAATCACTTGAATAAAAAGCTACAAATATGATCTTCTTGTGAACTTATTACAAAAAAAAAAAAATGCATAATGTAATTGGCATACCTTAAAAAAAGACAAAAGTAAAAACAAAATAAATTAGGAACGTGTACGTGATATTTTCCCCTAGGACAGCAAAAAAACTCCGTGCGATTGAAACGAATTCATTGATTAGTATTGTTAACAATTAAGATTTTATTTTTACCAAAAGAATACTCAGTATTTTTTTTCTTACTAAATTTCTAAGGTCATTCCTCAGAAAATTGGAAAATTTGTCATTAAAAATATAGAATTTCAATTGCATTAAAAATAATAATTTAAGTAGGTAATGAGCATCACTTTGTTGCAAGCATGATTGTAATTATATGTTAACAAACAATTTTGGTTATTAACTTTAAAAATTATTGCTTTTTAATGAAACGTCTGAGTTATCACGTGTGAAACAAAATCTCCGCGTTTCACTGAAATAGCCCTCTAGTAGTACTTTTTCAGTTCACTGGCAAAGTTGTTTATAATTATTTATTTATTTTATTATATTTTTGTTTTATTTATTTATTTATTTGTTTTATTTATTATTATTATTATTATTATTTTTTTTTTTTGAATGAAAAGCCATGTTACGGCAAAATTAACAATGATTGAGGTATGTTTATGATTAAGTCATCAGAATGAGCTGCATATCGTTTTACTCAAATTGTCACTTTTTGTTGACTGTATGTAGGCAATAAGTCAATAAGAACATAGTGTTAACAGAATTTTCTTCAAATGATTTCGTTACAGTTCCGTGACATTGCTTCAATATTCACATTATAATGAAAGAGAGATTGAAGGATTCCAGGACTTCATCAGAATAAAAACTAAATCGAGACATGGAAAGGCGACTTTAATTAAATCAGGGAAAACGAAATCGAGATCGCAAGAGTAAAAAACGTAATAGAAATGAAGTGCTGATTGAATAAATGAAAATTAAACCAAAATATCGAGAGTTGACTTTTATTAAGTACAGAAAAACGAAGTCCGATATAGCAAGAATTTAGTACTTAATAATAATGAAAGTAAAAATTAAACCTACACACCGAGCGTTCACTCTTATTAAATACAGAAAAACGAAATCAAGAGGGCAGAAAACAGACTTTTATGGTAATGAAAATAAATTGGAAACTGAAATATCGAGAATAGACATCTATGTAATCTAGAAATAAGAAATAGAGGCATTAAAATATGCTGATCTTTATTATAATAAGTATGATAATAGACTAGAACTATTGCGGGTCAGCTCTTATATTCATTTTAGACATTTCCTGCCATTATTAGTTAAGCCAGGGGTGCATACAGGGGGGGGGGGAATATGGCGCAAGATACTCTATCAAAATTGGGGGAAGGGTATACTAATTTATTTAATTATTTAAATTATTCATTAATTTTTTTTGATTAAAATTACTTCTTTTATTTCTTTTTTTATTAATTAATTAATTTTTTTTGTGTACGTGTGTGTATGCTTGAAATAAC
>JAXGGA010008853.1:0-54539 GCA_038373865.1 Uloborus plumipes
CTCTGATCTCTGGTGTAATTAATATACTTTATTAGTATTAATTAAATTAGTAAAAAGCTAGTAAATGTTTGAATAACTGAACTGTATTTCATGTTACGACTGAAAGTTGTCATAAGTCTGTCAGTTTTGAGAGATCTAGTCTTTTCAGTTGGAGAGTTAGTAAAATTGAGCTGCATCTAACTCGCTTGCATACATGTAAACAACACAAGCAAAACAGCAAAATATAAAATTGCCTTGTTTACAATTAGAGCTACATTAAGAATGAAAAACATGAATCAACAATGAAAAAAGAAGAGGTGGGGTTGGAGATTAAATTAAATATCGAAACAACATGGGAAATACTTGAAAATTAAATTTCATGAACTCTAATTTTAGATACATAATCTGAAGAAATGTAAATTACGAAACGGAATAAAAGAGCAGAAAGAAACAAATGTCATCATACCAGCCTCGAATTAATAAAAATGAACAACATAGAAAGTTATATAGATTAAAAAAAATTTTTTTTTAAAGATGAAACACTCAAACATAAATAGAAAAACAAGAATGCGAAACTGCCCTAACTCCTTTAAAATCGACCAGTGGTGCATACAGAGAGAGAGAGAGATTTTTAAAAAATAATAAGAGAGTAGCAAAAAAGGTAAATTCTTTAGACCACACTGTGGTCTGCAACCGATGTTGAAAAGATAAAATCCCTATCAGCAGCAAAAAGAAAATTAAAAAAATTCTCCCGGGACCTAAACAAGAGCCCACCAATAAAATAATGGCGGCTCCCACAGGAACTTCCATCTTTCGGTGGGCAACTTTTATGGCACAGATTTAGCGGAATCTGAAAGTCTTCCTCGTCCGGTTTATGGCCTTAATGCCGCCGTTTCTGTTTACGGTCCTTTCCGTCTGATGGTCCATTTCCTGCGCCACAGACAATTCGAAGCCATCCACGAAAGCAAAGTGGTCCCATGGGACTTTTCAAGCTCAGAATCTCTAAAACAAGGGATGAGAGTTGATTGGACTACGTATGAAAGTTCAATTCATTGGATAGTTATCCGAATTTTCTTCCCTTTCATTCGGTTATAAAATTATACCATTATTTTCAGTAGCATAGCCATATCATACACCCCTCCTCATGCAACAAGAAAATTAATTGTATGAACAACACACGTAGGGCCTAAAATTGCGTTTTTCGACCTTTTATTTTTACAATGTCACCCCCCCCCCCCCCCACACACACACATATGAAAAATTGCTCGCTACGCCGCTGACTCTTTTACACCAGTGGTTCCCAAACTTTTTTGGTCCGTGGACCCCTTGCCGAGTTTTCCAGTTTCTCGTGGACCCCCTTTCTGAGGGTCTCTCCAAAACTAGTCAGGCACTATAGATGTTCCAAAATATCCAGATGAAAGCAAGATATATGTAAATATAACAAGAATTATCAGAAATTTACCCAACAGTACCAGGACTCTTTTAATATTTATGTTTTAAACAATCAAAAACTCCTTAAATGTTTGAAAACTTTCTAAAAATTCAGTTGGACAGTTTTCCTGCGGAGAAAAAAATTAAAGTTAAAATTAAAAGAAAACAGATGAAAAGAAAAGCGTAATATTTTTATTCATACTTTCATAATAATAATGGCACAAAACTTAAACCAGGTACACATCTTCTTACATAGAATAGGTATACACAGAAAAAAAGAAGACTTTTTAGTGAGAGGGGTGAATTTAGTGTACAGACAGCAAATTTTTAGTATTTGGCTTTCAAAATGTGAGACATAACTTTAAATCTCTCCAATTTGTTTGCACGAGGTATGAAGATGTAAAAGCTTACAGAAATTTTCTTGTGATATTCCAAGGGTAGGATAAGTTATAGATATGTATTTCTGGAGAAAGAAATATTAATACCCTTTCTCAAACTCTATCTTAAGTTCTTTATTAGTGCTTATCCCAATCAACTCTTCCTGTAAAATATCGATCTTTCAATGTCATCAAAAATATTAATAATAATCCACTAAGACATCAGTATCGAAAAGTTTTTAAAATAATAATAAAAACCTTGTCAAGCATGATCATTTTAACATCCAGTGTAGTTTGAAGTGTACGTGGTATACTTCAAAGTGAAAAAGTAACTTTTTGAAGTTCTCATCATTTTATTCATACAACTGCGTAAATAATGTACAGTGATAAGTATTATTACAAATTTTGTTTCTTGAATTTGTTACAAATTGTAGCAATTGATGCAGGCTGTTGCACTCAGATTTTTTGCTGATGATCCTGGCTCGTGGATCCCTATTTGTATCCCGTGGACCCCCAAATTTTTCTTTCGTTTACATGAACCCCTTGAAAACTACGGGGGACCCCTAGGGGTCCATGTGGACCACTTTGGGAACCCCTGTTTTACACACTTACACATTTTAAATAATTACGTGTGTACGGTTTATGAGTGTGACAGTTCGGTCATGCCCGCAACACGTACAACTATTTATTACTTAAATACAAGAAAAAGTTTATTAAAAAAATTGTACTTAACATTATGATGCATAATGGCTCATCACATTCGAATGAAGAAGAAATCGTAATTAAAAGACAAAGTTTCAAATTTCGCGAACAAAGGTAAAAATGTAAAAATGTTTCATTTGAGCAAATGGGCCCTTTCCTTCAGGTGCTTAGCACCGAAAAAAAAAACGTTTTATTCTTCTCGCAAGCTTTAAAGGCGGTACCGATCTGACACACTCCACCCCTTAGTTTTTACTATTATAAATAAAGTAAAGATGTCCCCCATTTCATACCGAAGAAACAAACCTATAGCTAGATTTAGTGGTACGGCAGCTTGCGGCCATTTTTAATTTATACACCTTGCCTTATGGTAGTTTCGATCTACGAAACATTTAAAATATTGCTTTTTAAGATCACGAAGAACCTGGTGCAGAAATTTTATCGAGTCTTAAGGAAGAAAAATGTATCGGAGGTTCCAATACGGCTGCTTAAATCGTAATTTTATTCCAAGTTTTTCTGTTAGCAACAAGAGCTTGTCTTTTCAACGGAAAGTAGTGATGAACGTACTCCCTTAAAGAAATCAATATCTTCTGGAATAGCTTTAAATCTTTCTATGCCGACTAAGTGGAGAAAAACAGATACACTTTGACCCGATAAAACTATTTCCCAATTTTCACTAAAACGTAAAGATAAAATCTTCACGTTTTAAAGATTATTGCTCTTAGTTTAATTGGATTTTCCGTTTTCTGGTATGTATAGAAACAAAAAGTTACATTAGTAACTATCAGAAAGGTTTTCAGCAGTGTCTCTAAAGGGGAGTGTGTATTAAAACACATTTTAATAAACAAAGGTTGCGACATTCTTTATAGTTTCAAATTTACTTTTGTTTGGCAACCATGTTGTTTATATTTAACTATCTTTTTACGTTCTTCTGATTTATTTTACTCATTAATATTCTATTAGTGTTTCTGAAGCTAAGTTGTAGCATCAAACGATTGATTTTGGTTTGTCTCACCGATGAAAAAGGAAATACATTCAACAGTACATATTTCATTCGTTAAATTAAAAATTCCTGAGTTAAGAAATATTCGTTAATTGCACTTAATGCCGAAAGTACCCGCCGGCCACCTTGTAAAGTGGTCAGAAAAAAAAGAAAGAAAAATATTTTGCTTGTGAAAAAGAAGCAAAACGAAGCTTAAGAAAAAAAAACCTTCCTTCCCAAGTTATAAACAAGAACTTTAGAAAAAAGGAAACTTTGAAAAGAGGTAGAGGATCCTATCCATGCTCAAACGTAAACTCAATAACAGATTAATGTTTTTAAGGAAGAGGGTGGAATGAAATGAATAAAAGCTGCCATCTTAAGGAAACAAAAATTCCGGTCAGATATCAAATAACGCTTTTACGGAATCCTCAAATAGTGCACAATCCTGATATCGGTTACATCGGTGTACTGTACCGTTGTTGAATTAATATCACTTCTCTCTACTTTGTAAAATGTTAACCTTTCTAGCAGGGGTGCCCATCCCACCCCCCAAGCTCCATGGCGCAAATTCCCCCCCCCCCCCAAATGTTCACAACCCTCTTGTGCTTTTTATTTTTATTTTTACCCCTCTTTTTTATTTTATTTATTTTTTAAATATTATTCATTTGTTTATTTTTTAAATATTATTCATTTATTTATTTTTTAAATATTATTTATTTATTTATTTTTAAACATTATTTTTTTTTAATATTTTTGTATTTATTTTAAAAAAATTATTTGTTTTTTAAAAGTTCGAATTATGCACAGAATAGAATCGTTTTTCTTCCCTTTCAGACTCCAAACACACACACACACGCACACACAAAATAAATAAATAAGTAAATAAATAAATAATAATAGGGAAATAAAAGAAATGCTTTAAATTAAAAAAAATAAATTAACAAAAGATTTAAATAAAAAAATAAAAAATAAAATAAATAAATAAATCAGTTTTAAAAAATCCCCCCCCCCCAAAAAAATGATGGCGCAACTTGCGCCATAATCCCCCCCCCCCCCCTGTGGGCACCCCTGCTTTCTAGAAAATTGCCAAAAAAGAAAAAAAAAACTAAAAACTCGTTATTGCACATCCTAGTTTCTAATCAAACTTGCCGCATCGGTTGAAGTTGTTACCTGGCAATCAACTGTCACCATTCGGTTTGTGAAGAGAGCATTAGTTGGAGTACACAAATCTCAAGAAAAAAACCTATACGAAGCTTAAGAAAATAAAGCGAAAAAAACTCTCCTTCCTAAGTTTCAAGTAAGAACTTTAAGAAAAAAGAAAAGACTTTGAAAAGCAGAAGAGGGCTTCTAATCCATGCTGAGCAGTAAGCTCAATAACGCATTAAAGCTTTCAAAGAAGAAGGGATGATGGAAAAATGTTGCCATCTGAAGTTAACAAAAAAATAGATTTTTCACTTTTTTATATTGGCTTATTTTCTAGTTTTATTCTTTTCGGTTTAGATGAAAGACGACAGGAAAACTCGTGTTGGAATAGAATCGGAGTTTTTACACCCCTTTGCTCTCTCCAGCCTTATTCTTCTTCAACAGCGTAGAGTTTTTCAAGTTGTAAAGCAGCGCACTTGAAGTAGATCCTGGTTCGATGATTGTTATTTCATGCGGAAATAAAAAAAAGTGATGGAAAAGGTTTTTATGATAAGTTGGGAAGTTTGACCAAGAAGGTTTGGTTGGTGAAAGTGAAATTGTGTTTTTTTTAAGGTGCGTCGATGCTTTGGAGGGTTTTTGTTGGAAGTAACTTTTCGAAATTATGATGCCGTACTGTACTTGGAGAAAATATATGCTTTATTATTACAGTCGACGCTCGTTATAACGACCACACGTTATAAGAACCATCCTAATATAACGACCGGTGAGAAAACCCCCAACTGTATCCCAATATATTCTATGTTCTACCTATTATAGCGACCACTCGTTATAAAGACCATTTTCTGTAGGGCGGAAACAGTCGTTATATCGAGCGTCGACTGTATTAAAAGAAATGTCCTAAGATGTTTTGAATGAGAACTTTACTGTACAGGCCTGTCTGGAAATCAATATTATGATTAACAATATACAGTAGCAATACTGCCATTATTTATGGTCCAAAATGTGCTTTTTCAGTATTTTAAACTACAGTGAAAGATTATAGTATATACCAGTGGTGGCCAACCCGCGGCACGCGTGCCTCAGCGTGGCACGGCAGAGCATTAGGAGTGGCACGCAAAGACTTATTGAAAAAATTTACAAATTGAGAAAATAATGTTCTTAGAAATATTGCCAAAAACTAAAGCCCTTACTTTGATAAATATAGCGATTGGATGACATGTGTCAGGTGGCTGGCATACAAATCGCCTAATTACAATACTGAAATACTTATCGTTAGCTTCGGACATCAAAAAAAAAAAAAAAGCTGTGACATTACAGACAATGCTTTGAAAGGCATATTTGTACGTAACACGAATTAAATTTTCGAAATTGTAGGCGAAATTTTGGATTTATGCTAAATAGTTTCAAATACAGGTGATGAAATGTTCAAAGAAGTTAAGTCTGTGTCTAGAATTAAAAAACCAGAGTGGATAAAATTCCGTATTGGTCGCAGAAAATAGAGTACCTTATGTTGTTAGCGCTGCTTATACAATGTTTCATGAGCTTTTCCTTGGCGAAAAGCAAAGGATGACAAGTTCCTCCCTCATTGAAATGTGCGATAGCTATCCAAAGAAAAAATACTCATGCAGTTTTATAATTTGTGAGAATGTTTTAAAATACGTAGAAGGGGAATGAGGACTTGTTACATAAGAATGAAGATTATCAATTGAATGTAACTATTTCACCCTTTATTATCCTGCGCCAAAATAATTTAAATATAAGATTGTAGGGTAAACTGTACACTGTTAAAAAAATTTCCTGAAAATAATGAAAAAACATACGGCAGCTGAGTTGCCGGAGTGTTTCCGTTTCGTTAATTATATTTCCGTGATTTTACGGAAAAATGACGAACAGAGCGTTTGTCATTTTTCCGTTAGGCATTTTTTCGTTTCGTAATTCTCCGTTCTCCATTTTTTCGGTTCTTATTATCCCCGCTTATACGTTATAGGCTTTTACCTATACGCTTTGACTTATATGTATACATGCAAGATGGAAAATTATTTAAATTTTGCAAATTAACAAGCGCTTTTATAGCAGCTTAATATCAATAGCAAATTATCTATGGAAGTTCAATGAATTAGTCCTTTAAGTGTCGCAAAATGCGTAGATTGTGTAGAACAACAAATGCACAAATTGAAATTTTAAGAAACATTTGAAAATTTGCGAAACAATATAAACATATAAAAAGAACAAACATGGGTAATGTGCTGCCTTATCTTTTTCGTTTGTTCTTTTTATATGTTTATATTGTTTCGTAAATTTTCAAATGTTTCTCAAAGTTTCTTAAAATTTCAATTTGTTCATTTGTTGTTTTTTCTAATCTACACATTTTGCGCCACTTAAAGGACTAATTTATTAAACTTTCATATATTATTTTCTATTAATATTAAGCTGCTATAAAAGCGCTTGTTTATTTTGCAAAATTTCAATAATTTTCCATCTTGCATATATAAGTATAAGCGTATAGGTATAAGCCTATAATGTAAAAATGTGGGTGATTAAAATATGGGAAAATGAGAAACAGAAAAATAGAGCAATTAAAAAAGGAGCGTAAACTAGCTCACCGGAAAATTATATATATATAAGACAAAATGATGAGCAAAAATGTAAACTTAAAACTCTTACGAATTTTGTTTTTTAGAAAAAGTTTGAAAATATCCGCTCATATACTTCAAACTTTTAAACATCTTGCCTTTAAAAAAAATACTAAAGCAATACAAGAATTGGCTTTTTTTTTTTTTCATTAAAAATTTTAGTTCATTAAAATAACATGATTTTTTTAAAAAGATTACATCAATCTCGCATAAAATACTCAAATATTTTGAAGATGGAATGATCAATGCATAGTATTTCTGAGCGCATAACTTCAAAAAATTAAAAAGTATTAACAAGGTGCATTCTTTTAAAAATATTTTCTCTTATGTTTGAATAAAAATTAAGTTCTTCCGAAAGTTCTTTTTTTCCTTTCTGAATTTGAAACATTCGTGGTTCCTTAAAAAAAAAATCCTGTATTGTTACTGATTTCCTCTATTTTCATATATATTTACGTTATGGTGTTCATAGTGATCAACACTTTCAGAAATGCACTCTCAAAATTAACGAACTTTCTTTGTTTTTGATGAAATCACTTCCAAGAATATACCCCGAGCGAACATTTCGTAATTTTTTGGGGATGAATTTCGTCAAATGTAGCGAAATATTTCTTTATCCTAGTATTGTCAAATTGACAATCATTTTCGTAGTTTTGACAACATTAATTTCGTCACATTAACGAAGTAAAGTCATAAAGTAAAAAAGCTAAGTTTTGAAACTAAGCTTTTAAATCTTGATATAAAATTACAAAAATCATTTCACTAAATTTTACTAACCCTCAGCACCAGTAAGTTCATACATGCAACTACTAAAATGCACAATTGGTTTACATCATGAAATAACTAACTGTTAAGTCTGGACACAGATTAAAATAAAAATAGCAGTAACAAAAATAAAAATTCTTACCTCTTAAATAAAAATTTTCTTTTTTTTGTTGCTCAAAAAAGGCAACAATAGAGCGAGTAGATTTTAAAATGCACTAACACGCCCTTTTGTTGCCTATTTTGAATTTATCCATTGCGATTAACGAAGTCTTCTTAAAAATGTTGAGAGGAAATGCTGGATACCGAATAATCACATGAAAAGATCCAAATTATTTTTCCAGTCAATTTGATTAACTACGCAGAATCCTGGAACAATTCTTCTTCGAATGCTATCAATAGTCAACGCTCTTCGACGAAGCATTTTCAAATTGAAACAAAATGGCGCAAACATAATAACGTCCTGAGGAACACGATTAAATAACATTCGACTGTGATGACAAACGACGAGACACAGATGTCCTCTTTTCCATGCTAATGCGAATAATACAGCTTTCACAGAAGCGTAAACATGCACATTAATTCTCGATGACTTTACGTTACTTTTGCTGCGCACTTTGATTCAGTTATGAATCATTTGTGCTGCCGTCGTTTCTGCGCACGCCCCAAGTCTCTTCAGACTGTATCTAACTCTCTCGTGCGGTTATATTTCAACCACAAAACCGGGTAAATTCCGTTTTTTGTTTCTCCAACTTGGTAATTCACGGAATAGTTCCGTTTTTTCAAGGAAAAGTTCTGTTTTGAAACGAAAACGGAAATTTACTGTTAAAACCAGTAAAAATCTTCCTGAAAATTCAGGTTTTTTTTAACAGTGTATCTTAAACCACTATAGATCATATACTACATTCTTTTACAATAAAACTTCAGTTTATTTCTTTTAACTTTACAAATTCGTAAGCCACATTAAGTGCTATCTGTTTATTTTTTGGAAATAAACGTTTCATGTTATTTGTTTATATTTTAAACTTAACCCACAACTGACTGAACCTATAAAAGTGTTTATTGACGGTAGCTCTTAAGTTCGGATTTGTTTTAAGTGCATTACAGGGACGTCATTTCAAGTTTTTCCGGGGGGGAGGCAAAGGGTAAAAACGCAATACAATTTCACCAGAAAACAACAAAAACCACGCCCACTTATATGTAAATACATTGATTTCTCAAAGTCAGGGGGGAGGCAAATGACACCCCCTGCCCCCCCCCCATAATGACGGGCCTCGTGTATTATCATTTTAATTTCCACACCTCAGACTTTCGAGAGAAACAGTATTATTTAAGTGAAAATCACATAGTCAGATTAAAAGTAATTTTTTTTTAACTTTGAAATTTTTTTCAGCTTGTTGGAAAATTTTAAAATGGCACGCCCACCTTTTTTCCCTCAGATAATGGCACTCTTCCCAAAAAGGGTTGCCACCCCTGGTATATACAGACTGAGACTATATTGGAGTAGTTTGCAATTCAAAGTTTTCAAGAGGTTTTTTTTTTCATGTATAAAAATGAAAATCACTGGTATTATTTGTTGTTGGTCGCTAATTAATTGAGTGTCGAAATATGAAATTCATATTTTATTGAATTTTACAGGTTGTTTATTATCCGAGGTGATAAAATGCCATTCACTATCTGTTAATGTATCTTTGTAACTAATTGTTCAAAAAAGGAATAAATAAATCTCCGCACACTTTTTAACGACTTCACAACAAAACAACCCATTTTGGAACTGATTTCTATGTTTATCAGAGGTATAGTCGAACGGGGCGGGGGGAGGGGACACACACACCATAAATCCTTAATAATTATCTCCACTAATAATGAAATAAAAAACATGTCTGCTTGTATTCTGAATTTCACGTATTGTCAAGACCATTCGACGAATTTTCAAAACAGAACAAAATTAAATCAAAAATTTTAACTTTTTGAAACGATTTTTCTAAAATTTATTTTTATTCGCTTTTAATTTCACTGCTAAACTAATTTTGTATAGGAATTCTCTTAGAAACAAAGAATTTCGATATTATTTTCGAAGTCACAATTTTTACCTCTGTTCAAAGCGCAAAAAAACTAACTACAATAAAATTTGCTCAGAAGTCAATTTAACCGTTAGTAAACTTCTGTAACAATTCTTTTTAGCAATCCGTATCCAATTGTTACATAAATGTAGCAGACATTAAAATATCCGTGAAGAAATTTAATCAAAGACAGAAATGAGTTACTTGAAAAGTTTTTACTTTTTATTCTTTTGCAGAAAAGAACTAACTGTTAGTTTTTTAACTGTCATGGTTGCATTCCGAATGATTGAAACCCTCCCTAGGTGATTATAAGTTTGAAAAAGAGATTCACAAAAAAGTAAAAATATACAAAACCTCTGTATAATGATATTTATGACATTTGCATATCTTGTTTCTTTTTTTTTTTCCAAGCTTATTTTAAGATTTTCATTTTATTTCAGTGCAGTATTTTCTTTCTTTCTTTTTTAACCTTTACAACCCCCCCTCCTCTTTTTCTTTTTCTATTTTTCTCTTCGATTTTTTTTGCTATTCGGTCATTTTTTTTTATAAGAAACTGCTCTAATGTTTTAGCCTTTTATATTGCAACTCAACTGTATTTTTTACTAAAACAAATCGTAGCTCAATTTATCTTAACATACACATTTTATACAATTCTATGCAAATATAAGAAAGAAATACCGTGCTGATTAAAATGTTTATTAAATTGCTAGTTCTTTTTTTTTTTTCCAATTTTAAAGAGTTTTCTTTTTATTTTACACACACAGACAAACACACAAAGAAAAGTTCCTTATGAATACTTATTTGGAATTTTTAGGTAACAAGATTCGGGTTTTAAATTAAACCCGAATCGGTACTATTAAAACTTTTAATAGTACTTATAAGAAATAGAAATGAATGCGTAACAAATTATTTTTCAAACTGTTTGGCAGTAACAATTTTCAGTTCAACTAAAAATTGTGTTTTCTCTCTTTCTACATACCTTTTTTCATTTTAATTGTAGCTTACGAGATTTCGGAAAATTCCTCACTCCTAGACGTGAGCACTATTAAAATTGGAGAAATACAAAAAGGTTTGTAATAGTTTCATGGCATTCAGACTTTATCAACAGCTCTGAAGATTTCACTATTTCATAAATGTATTTAATACTTTCTTCGTACAAAATAGTATCACAAAATAAATTCTCAGCCCAACATAAACTATGATTAGGGTGCGTCAAAAGAAGTTTATTTGTTTTTTGAAATAATTTCTGATTCAAAAAATAAAAAGTATTGAAAAAACAATAAAATTAAAGAATGTTGTATAATGAACGGCCCCAGAAGAAACTGAAGTATTTGACCCACATTTATTAAAATTTACACTCACTCTGAGGATACCGTATGACAACTTTTCAGCTCTGTTAGAACAAAGAAATACAATTTCTTATTTATTTAATTATTTATTTAAATTACTGAAAATAAATTTTGTTTTATGAACAGCCTCAGAGGCAACTGAAGATATTAACCCAGATGAATCAAATTTTGCACACATAAAAACTGTAAAAGTACTGTTGTTTTTACAGTATAATACTTGCAGCAGAGGCAGGGTGGGACTGGCCATGTGGGCATTCGGGCAAATGCCCGGTGCGCCGCACTAAAAAGCGCCGGTCGACAGTCGTCGCTTTTTTTTTTTACGGCAAACTTGTATTAATTTTTGTTCATTGAACAATATATTTACGTATTTTTATCGCCTTGTTTTCAGAATTACATCGAACATTATTCACACAGTCAGTAGGCAGAAGCAGAAAACTCGAAAGCAGTTTTTCTTTCTTAACACCAGAGCGGCGGATTCAAGGTGGGGTTGAGGCAATTGCCCTCCCCTGGACAGGGGCGCTTTCAAAGCTTTAAGAGCGCGCCTTCGGCGCCCCCTTCTCTCCGGGCTAAGGCGCCCAGGTACTCTCCGTACTTAAAAGGCCAATACTGCTTCAAGCTTCGGCGCCCCCTTCTCACCGACCGAAGGCTCTTCGTAATTAAAACGCCAACACTGTTTCAAGCTTCGGCGCCCCATTCTCACCGACCGAAGGCGCTTTTTGTACTTAAAACGGCAATGCTGCTTCAAGCTTCGGCGCCCCCTTCTCACCGACCGAAGGCTCTTCGTACTTAAAACGCCAATACTGTTTCAAGCTTAGGCGCCCCTTTCTCACCGACCGAAGGCACTCTTCGTACTTAAAACGCCATTACTGCTTCAAGCTTCGGCGCCCCCTTCTCACCGACCGAAGGCTCTTAGTAATTAAAACGCTAATACTGTTTCGAGCTTTGGCGCCCCTTTCTCACCGACCGAAGGCACTCTTCGTACTTAAAACGCCAATACTGCTTCAAGCTTCGGCGCCCCCTTCTCACCGACCGAAAGCTCTTCGTACTTAAAACGCCAATACTGTTTCAAGCTTCGGCGCCCCTTTCTCACCGACCGAAGGCTCTTCGTACTTAAAACGCCAATACTGCTTCAAACTTCGGCGCCCCATTCACACCGACCGAAGGCTCTTCGTAATTAAAACGCTAATACTGTTTCAAGCTTCGGCGCCCCCTTCTCATCGACCAAAGGCTCTTCGTACTTAAAACGCCATTACTGCTTCAAGCTTCAGCGCCCTTGGGGGCAGGGCTGTTCCAAAGCTGCAAGGGGGCGCCGAATTCGCCTCCTTCTCACCGACCAGCGGCGCCTAGACGCAGTCCGAATTTTAAACGCCAATAATGCTTCTAACTACATATACCCTTAACACTCAAACACTCTCAAAAAATTTTACTGAAAAAATAAGTTGGTTAAAGAACATTTACAAGCACAACCAAAAATCTGACACGTCACTCAATCCCCCCCCCCCAGCCCCCCCCCTCCCCCGCCAACAGCAGAAAAAAGCTGTTGCTTTAACCCAATCTGATTAAGCAGAAAATATTTCTCGCGCCCTCAATCAAATCAACTATTGTAAACTGCTAGCTTTCGCTTAATTTAATTTAACTTAGTTTTTCTATTTTGCGCTACTGATACTATTATTTTTAGGTTGTTTTTATTTTGCAGTACAATTTAAATAATGGTTTCAATTCCATGCCGCCACTGAACGATCATTTTCGACACTGCGACGCCTTAAGATATATTTAAGATCAACAATGACTGAAAATTGTATTTTTTGGTCTTGCCCTTATGTATATCCATAGGAATATTCCTATTGATATCGAGAAAGTTATCACAAGATTCGCAAAAAGCGGAAGTAAAAAACGAAGGCATTTAGTATAACCCAGTAACATCACAACAAGACAAGCAAGCATTCGTAGCATTTAAATTTGTACAATGCAGAATCTTTTTTTTTTTTTTTTTTGTATATATTTTCTTTTAAACTTTTGTTACGCCCCTTAATTGAAAAAAAAATCTAAAAATAACAGCTATTTTATGTGAACAAGATGTATCTTGTTTTTTTTATTCATTTATTTAATGCGTTGGGATGGGGTGCTATAAACACCACTGTAAAAATTATTTATTTTGTTTCCTTCACCAGTGTATTTTTATTTCATTTTGTTTTTATTTCAACGGATAAATAGCTGACTGCTTAAATCTAACGAAAATGTGAATAACAAACCAAAAAGGATTTTTTCCACTTTCTTAATTCATTTGAATTGCCCCCCCCCCCCCCCCCCCAAAAAAACAATCCTTGCTCCACTGAACGATCCTCCACAAACGTTGGTAAAAAATTCCTTGGAGAACGCCGAAATGAGAATGAAACCGCCCCCCCCCCCCCCCCCCGAGAGAAATCTTGGATCCGCGCTTGCTTCCCACTCAGTTGAAGATCAGACGATTAGGAACGAAAACAATATATCCCCTCGGGTAAAGGGGTCGTCTATCTCCCTGCTGATATGTTTATCCTTCGGATCGGAACACAAATGCGTTTTTGAAGATTGTATTTAAAGTTATTACACAACAATTATTCGGATGCACTTCAAGATGTAAGTAAAATAATGATTAATACATATATTTATATACAAATATATTGATTTGCTGCAATTATTTATTGTAATTATTTATTTGTGCTATCTTGTTAACAGAATGCTGTGTTAAGATTTGCTGGCTATCTATTTTCTTTTTGGTGCTGTAAAAACAGTCCAGTCCTTCACAAAAAATAAATAAATAAAAATGATGATTATTTTATTTTTATTTATGATTTTATCGATGAGTATTACAAAAAAAATTTGTTCGGTTTAAAAACTCAAAATTTCAAATTAATAAAAAGTTGCCCAACAGACACATACCACAAAAAATTTTCAATTCAAATTTTAAAATTTGTTTCTTTGCTTCTATGCAATCCTGCATAATATTCAAAAGCAAAGATCTTTTAAATCCGGCTCTTCCCCGGAAATGTTCGAAATTGTAGCTCTAAAAACGCTGTTTTGGAAGATCTTTGGTGTTGTTAGCAGAGAAAAAGTTCGTGGTCCACGTTCGAAAATTTTTTGAATTTGTAGTCTCAAAACCGTCTTATAGGCGATTTATTAGGAATAGGAGAAACGGATTTCGATGGAAATCCTGAATTTTGATGAAATTATAAATAACAAGGAAAAGGGAAAAATATACTTTTGAAATCTCTCCTTAGTGTTAAATGTGCTGACCCTTTTATCCGCCTCCAATTTCCAAAAATCATTAATATTGTAAATAACTGCAATACTTGTTCACATATTAAGCTGCTTTTTAACTATATTTCTTCTGTAACTAATTTATCACTGATCGTTTTCACTACATTATTATTAATTACATTTTTCCTGTAAAATAATAATTAACCACTATGCAAGTTAGTAACACGTTTTTCTCCTTATTTACCCAATACGATCTGCCTATAGAGGTTATTAATATAAAGAAATTCATCTTTTTTTTTCCTTCTTGGTAATTTCAGTTGTTATATCACGTTACAAGATTCAAAATTTCTATGCAATACTTTTAGTACTTTTAAAGTCTCACCAAGTTTTAATGTGTGCTTGTGTACCGATGTGAATAGCGTAATAAACAGCAACTATTTCTATCAGAGATATTAACACGGCTATTATGAGATAACTGTTTGATCAAGAGAAATAAATTATTGGAGTTTCCTTTCTCGTTCCATGTCATAGTGTCAAAATTGGACTATCCAATTTAAGTTAAATCCCCATTAGCTTTTCCATAAATTGCTTAAACTCTGGACTTATATTTTTTTTAATGGTAGACATATTGCTCGTCGATAACAATATTGATCATTCTTAGGTCAAAGCTTGGTTTTTTTTTTTTTTTTTTTGTCAAATAATGTTTAAGATGTGCTACGATTTCAAGTGATCTACAAGATGACTAGTAGAGGTTTTACAGGCTTGCCGGCCCGTCGCAATGCGTTTTTGAGGGCCTCTTTTTGTCTATCACAGGACAATGTAAAACATTTATCTAATGCATTTTTTATTCCTTTTGGGGCCACTACAATCATGGGGGCTCCAAGCACTTGCGACATTTGTGACATGGTGAATCCGACATTGAAGATGACTCGGCGTGTGAGTTCCAAAATTGCAAGCAGTTTTATTTACTCTTTTCAATATTGAATTAGATTTTACTATTAACTTAGAAGGAGGGACAAGGGGATACGTAGGCTCTCCTTTGTAAAAGATTAGCGATCAATGATTTAAAAAAAAAGACTGAAAAACTACAAAAAGGAGACATTTTAAATAAGTGCTGAATACTTGCTAATAATGAACTTAATAAACTTTCATATTCAATTACTTTTAATGAGTGTAATAAAAATTAAGTTTCGCTTTCGGAATTCCTTTTCGGAAAAGATATGTTGACTTGACCACATGTCGCCTAGGGAAATTGCGAGAAAACTGTAGTGTACGAGCGGATTTATCCATCTTTAAACGCTAACAGTAAAACAATTAGTCAGTTTTATACATGATACAAGTAAGTTAGCAATTTATATTAATGCTGCTTAATGAAATTTAGAAAAAAATGATTTACAAGTCCCTGATCAATTTTATTATTCTAGAAAAGCAAAAATTAAATATTTTTAGGACATTTTTTTTAAATAATGCTATTTATTGATTTTAAAAAGTATTAGATTTTATTTAAATTCATTTTTAGATTATTTATTTTTAAAAATTAGTTGATTAGTCCATGCAATTAATTATTAAATTCAGTGTTTAAATTATGAAATATTTTAATAATTAATTATGTTTCTTGAAATTAATTAAAAAATTAATTAATAACGAATGTAATTTTTAATTAATATAATTGGAGAGGCGCCGGTTTTCTCTGGATGCCCGCACCGAATTTCATTCCCAGTCCGACCCTGAGCAGAGGTCCCAGTTTAAAGCTGTAAAACCAGCAATTTTGCTGTTTATTACCATAAAATTAGCTGTATTATACTGTAAAAACAACAGTATAAAACTGGCAGCCAAGGTTCCAGTTTAACCCATTAATGCCCAGTAGCCTAAAAACGAGACGCTTGTTAGTTACTGCATACAAAAACTTGTAATGGGTATATCCTTTTACTAAAGCTGTTTTTCACAAGTTAAATAGTCCTTCTTAAGAAGACCAGTTAGAGCCACTAGTTGGACATCAGAGTTTATTTATTGACAGCTATTTTCAGACAAATCAGTCAAGCAACGATCCAGCATGGGTAGCCACAGAAAGAAAGTTTATTTTTTTAAGAACTTATTTTTCATAAAATTAAACTATTTTAAAATGATTTGCTTAAAATGGATCAGAGATGCCTTCTGCCATGTTACTTTGCAAAAGTAAAGTCTAGTAATATCGTATTTTGCTCACATATCTGCAAAATATCCCATAAACAGGACGTTAAATAACTTAATAAATATGGCAACGGCGAACTATTTTGCGCCTAAAATGTAATTAAACAATTCCAAGTAAGAGTTTTAAGCAGAAAAAAATTAAAAAAAAAAATTGTTAAAAAAAACTTGGGCATAAATGGGTTAAAACTGTAAAATGCACAGTAATAAACTGTGAAACTAGCAATTTTAGTTTATTATACTGTAAAATTAACACTTTTACAGTTTATTACTGCAATTTTTGAAGTGTACTAACAATAAAATGAAGCGACTTTTCCGCACTATTGGAAATTTGACCTTAAAAAAAAAGCATTTTTCAATGCACCCTACCATACGTCCTTCACGGTTAACTTGTCTTAATCATGCAAAGACGATTAAACGATGATGAGCGAGCTAGGTGGATCACGTTTGCCAAGTAGCCAAGTTATGCATTTTTTTTCTCCCCTAATTACATTTGCATCTTTCAAAAACTGTTATTATTTCATTAGTTTCTTTTTAATGAAATATAATCTATCTTTCAAGCCTGACTTTTAACCCAGTCACTTTTAAGATTTGTCGCACGTTGTAAAAAGTTCTGCTGAAGAAAAAAAAAAAAGTTATAAGTAAACCTCGTATAAAAACCATTCAAAAACCATGGGCGCATCACGTTTCAGTTTAGCAATCGAGCCAAGGACATTTTAGCTGATTCAATTAACAATTCCAATCTTTCTTTCAGCTGCCAGTCTGTGTCTGAAACCGATGTAAAACACATTTGATTTTTTAGAAAAGAGAAAAAGAGTGAAGGGTTGTATTTCATGTCACTTAGGAGTTTTCTAGTTAGGTCACAGTTCTTGGCGAGATATCATGTCATTCTTAAGTTAGTTTTTCCGATATAAATGATCAATATTTGGATGATCCATGGCCATTCCACCGTTACGTGTGGGACAACCGGGCTTGAAATTTTCACAATTTTGCTATAGCTCTATGTATTTTAACTAAGCAGGAGTTAGCACATTTTTAAATATTTTCATTTGACACAAAGATACTCTTGACACAGATATATATTTTTATAGTTTTAGTTAATAATTTTGTTGTTTAAAATTCAGTGTACTTGTATGTGTCACGTGCATCCGAAGTCAACCTCGTGTCATGTGCTGTATGAATGAGTTAACCCATTTATGCCCAGTAGCCTAAAAACAGGACGCTTGTTAGTTACTGCATACAAAAACCTGTAATGGGTGTATCCTTTTACTAAAGCTGTTTTTCACAAGTTGAATAGTCCATCTTCTTGAGAAAACCAGTTAGAGCCACTCTTCGGACGTCAGAGCTTATTTATTGACAGCTATTTTCAGACAAATCAGTCAAGCAACGATCCGGCATGGGTAGTCACAGAATATAAGTTTTTTTTTTGGGAACTTATTTTTCACAAAATTAAGCTATTTTAAAATGATTTGCTTAAAATTGATCACAGATGCCTTCTGTAATGTTACTTTGCACGAGTGAAGTCAAGTAAGGTCATTTTTTGCTTACATATCTGCAAAATATCCCATAAACAGGACGTTAAATAACTTAATAAATATGGCAACGGCGAACTATTTTAAGCCTAAAATGTATATAAACCATTCCAAGTGAGAGTTTTAAGAAGATAAAAATTGAAAAAAAATTGTTAAAAAAAACTTGGGTATAAATGGGTTAATATTTTCCCCTCATTAATTTAGCAATGACGAAACGAACTAGATTTTGAAAACTAAGGCTCCAATGTAAATGAAACATATCTCATTTGTTAATTCATTCAATTTTGAAAATATCTAAATTGACATCATTGATACTTCCGAGATTTCTCAGAGTTTATTACTACAAAATGTTCTTTGAATTATAAAAAAAAAAAAAAAAAAAAAAAAAAAAAACTGTTCAAGTAAATTTGAATCGAAGATAAATTTCAAAACTGTAATTACCATTAATGCAACATTGTATTATTAGTGTCAGCTGAATTTCAAAAGATGTGATAAGAAAAACTCTCATTCATTGTAAATTGGAACAATATCCGTAAACTAAAGAGTTACTAAATGTTAGAGCACTTTAGACAATAACAAATGTAATTAGAATGTTGAAATCCACTACGGTAAATGCAAGGGTTTCAATCGTTAAAGTTACGCAAATTCCAATTCCCAGTTTAACTATTACAACGATAGCATTTGGTGAAAACATAATTAAATTAATCATTTTCGTCCTTGGAAAGGAGCGAATTGTACGGAAACTGAAAAGTGAGTTTTATGAATATGCACATTGATTGGAACTGAATTAATGAGAAACTTTTAAATAAAAGTTATTCATTTGTTGCTCCGTTTTGTGAACTTAATGTACATTTTCTTAAATCGAAATTTGAATATTTTGCATTATGAACCTTTTTTCTTTTTAATTTTGTTCTGCCTTTGGAGAAAGGATTTGTTTTCCCTTTTGTTTCGTTTCATTACGTATTCTGTGTTCATTTTTTAAAATTTAAACTTGAATATTTTCTTTTGTGAATACATAGATAATACATGTGTATGTTTGAAGTTGTGCTACGTTTAGTTCTTTGAGAGCATGAGGTCCAAACCTGCCACGGCTGTAGTGCAACGAAAGTGTCAAGTTGGAGTGCAATTCTTTGAACTGTTGCAATGATTTGCAAAAATAATCTTTAAATTAGTTTTAAAAAGCTAAAAAATACGCTTTTAGATGCTCTTATAAAATACATCAACACTATACAGGGTGTCCACTCCAATCGTGGACCAATAGCTAATTTCTAAACCGTTAGAGATAAGCATATAGTTTATTTAGGAAAAAATCTCCAAATTACGAAAGGAATTTCGGGTCTATTCAATGTTTTTCAAAAAATCAAATTTTGAAAGCGTTACGAAATTTAAATTTTTACACAGCCCCCCAGTCCTATCAATCATATTTAGTAAAACATTCTTGACACTGTAACGTTTAAAACTAAAAAAAAATCACTCTTCTACCACAAAAGTTGACCGAGTTATGACGTTTTGAAAAATCAAGATTTTGAAGGATTTCGCATACGGTCCCTTAAGCAATCTCTGGATGACGTCATGAAACAATGCAAAATCTTGACTTTTCAAAACGTCATAACTCGGTCAACTTTTGTGGTAGAAGAGTGATTTTTTTTTTAGTTTTAAACGTTACAGTGTCAAGAATGTTTTACTAAATATGATTGATAGGACTGGGGGGCTGTGTAAAAATTTAAATTTCGTAACGCTTTCAAAATTTGATTTTTTGAAAAACATTGAATAGACCCAAAATTCCTTTCGTAATTTGGAGATTTTTTCCTAAATAAACTATATGCTTATCTCTAACGGTTTAGAAATTAGCTATTGGTCCACGATTGGAGTGGACACCCTGTATAATATAGTTTAGCCTTTAGTATTAATAATAGTACTAAATACATTACTCTTATAAAGCAGTGAGTAGCCGCTCCTAAGCAAGGGCTAAGGCAGGAACATGCAATACACCTCCAACTCTGTTATTTCGATCCATGGACATGCTTATTATGCACTCAACAGCATGGAATAGGAAAGTAACCGAGTTGGAGGCAAAAATCCTCTTATAGAGCAAAGAAAGCAAAAAAAAAAAAAAAAAAACTGGTACACTGTTAAAAATTCTGAAGGTTTTTACGGTAATTGTTACTGTAAAACGTAGTGATTACCGTACAGAAAATTTTTACAGTGAATTTACCGATAAAAAAAATTGCGATTGCAGCGCCAATTGATCACCACGTGACTTACTGTGAGATGCAGATGACACCCTATTTCCGAGCTCCTGCTGCGTCTTATCTCGTACTGTGGATAGTAAAGCAGTGTGAAAAAATTGGATCCTGGGTTTCGATCCTTGTCGTTCGTATCTCACACTTTTTAATTCTCGTTTTCTCTTCCGTAAAATTTTACAGTAAAAAAATATTTTACGGTAAAAGTTACTGGCGACATGGATGCCAGTAACTTTTACCGTAAAATTTCAGGGAAATTTTTAACCGTGTAGCTAATGTGAAACTAGAAGACCAGCGCGCGACCACAGTTTGTACAGTACAACTCGTAAATTTTGAGGCAGAGCTCGGGTATAAAGCAGTGAGTAACCGCCTCTAAGCAAGACCTCCAACTCGGTTACTTTCCTATTTCATGCTGATGAGTGCATAGTAAGCGCTAAAACTGCAGTCCATGGATGGAAATAACCGAGTTGGCGGTGTATTGCACGTTACTTTTTTGTTTAAAGAACGTGAATTTTATCTGTTATTCAGAGTTACAGACATACATACCCACAAGTGAAAGTAATAAAAGCGTATTAATAAGATTCAATCAGACGTCTATTAAAATTACATTTTGATTTTTAGTGTGTATTTTCCACAAATTCAGCTTTACCAACCTCAAGAATCAAGATCTTGAAATTAAATTTTAATCGGAACTAAAACTCTTTTTTGATACGGCATATATTTTTTAGTTAAGTACTGAATTCACTTTTCAAAAATGCTTTCATAAGAATAATGTTAAAAATTTACGATATGCAATTTTGAAAGCTTTTTATCAAATTGTTTCCTAATGGAAGAATTTCAAAACGTACTTCGTTCCACCTTGTGGTATCGTCATTTGGGTCAGCCTTTTTTTTCACGTACAGCATTAAAAAAAAAAAAAATAACGTTTCGAATATTCTTTGCAATTAGATCACGAGATACTTAATGCAACTACCCCACAACCCTTAAAACCAACCCGAATTCGAAATAAGAGCACATAATACGCGTCTTACATGTTGTTAAATGCATTACAGCATAATTGGATTTCCAAAATACTCGAAGCCATATACAATAACTCCATTGAATTCGGCCATTACGACCCAACGGTCGCTTCTAATACTCAAATTAAGTGCAACGCAATTCTAAGAGTCGAATTTTCAATTGAATGAATAGTTGCAGGGCCCAATCTATCCATAGATGTTCAACGATGATTTTACGAGAACCTTCCTTCCCTGAATTTCTATTCCGTGAAACATGCCTGATTTGTGAGCAATTTTGCTTTTTGGGAAAAGGAAGCTTTCAAGTAAGAGAAAGAGAGAGAAAGGAAAATTGTGCAGATTACCTCTTAATAGACTGATGGGGAGGAGATGAAAATTGGGAGGCTCGCATCTGAAAAGATATTTTCAAGAGCATGTTATTGAAGAAAATAACCGCGGATTATCATTTAATGGGTCTCCGAGACCAAATGACAGCTCTCGAGGTTTGAAAGGATGTATTCGAGTGCATGTCATTGGTTGGATATTACTCCGTTCTTGACATATTTTTCGTACCCGGTGACTTAACCTACACGAAAGCATGATGTAATGTGGTTACATGTTTATGATCGTGTATATCGTTTGCTTCAGGGGCTGTCTACAAATGATGTCATTCAATTCTTAATTAATTTATTGAATTCTAAATTATCTTCATTATTTCTGAGTTCATTGATTTTTTCCTTAACCCTTTATGTCCCAAGTTAACTTCAGAATGAATGTTTACATTTTTTTTTTTTTTTGGTTTTTTGAGTTGCAAGCACATCAAAAAACATTTTTACCGAGCGAAGAAATTTTGAAATTTTTGGGGGTGTAAGGCTTTTCCTTAGGGGACCCTTAAGGACTCCTTAGGGTCCCCAAGAAAACTGTTTCCGATCACAGGTACCATCTGTCGGCCCAGGGGTGCCCACAGGTGGGGGGGGGGGTTATATAGCAAGTTGCGCCATCAAAATTATTGGGAGGGATTTTTTAAAACTAATTTATTTATTTAAATTATTTAATTATTTATTTTTTAATTTAAATTATTTTCTGATTTTTTTAAATAAAAATTATTCATGAATTTGTATTTTTTATTTAAATTATTTCTTGACTAATATTTTATTTATTTATTTATTTATTTTGTGTTTGTGCGTGTGTGCTTGGAATGTTTGGAAGAGGAAAAAAGCTATTCTATTCTGCGCATAATTAGTACGTCTACAAAAATTATTAATATATAAAAAAATAATAGTTATAATTAAAAAAAATAAACAAATAATATTCAAAAAATAAATAATATTTAAAATAAACAAATAACACTTTAAATAGAAATAAATAAATAAAATTTTAAAAATAAATAACTAAAATTTTAGAAATAAATATCATTTAAAAAATAGATAAAATAAAAAAGAGGGGTTAAAATAAAAAAATAAAAAGCACAAAATGGTTGAGAAAAATGGGGGGGGGGGGGTTGCGCCATTGAACTTGGGGGGGGGGGGCACCCCTGTGTCGGCCTCTCAGCGAAGTACAAGGAGTGGTACTCAAAAGCTTCCGCTTGATTCCAGCCATTTAGGAATTGATAAATTTATAAAATAAATTGATAAAAGCGGGACTTCTAAGTCCCGCCGGGGCATAAAGGGTAAAACTGTTTCAATGCCGGCTACCTTATTTAGTGGTCAGAGAATGCTGACTGGATGGAGAGATCCCAGATTCGAATCCCATGCTCGAGCATGAATGTACTTTCTCTTACAGGGTTCCCACTCCTTTCTTAAAACGAAAAATAAGGACTTTTTTAAACAAAATTAAGGACCTCGAAAGTACTTATGAGTCATTAAATATACATACATTTTAACGGCTACATAGACACACCTTGAAGCATTTATTCTCAGAATAATATTGTAAAAACATTTATCATAAAATTCAAAGCCAAGACTAAAAAATAATTATGTTTAATTAGTTAAACCAAACGGATGAGATAAGTAGATATTTTCGGGTCAGCTGCCCCCCCCCCCACACCTTTTCTCTTTGTCAGCACTTGGAATGCTAAGACCTTAACACAGGATCCCAATGGTTGAGAAAGGAAAAGAATCATTCAAAAGAATATTTTTCCATTATTGCTAACAATTTTAATTCATTAAATTGTTAGCAAAAATGAAAAATAAGGACTTGGAAGGAATTTTAAGGAACTTGAGCCAAAAATTAGTACTTTTAAGGGCCCTTATTTTTGAATATGAAAAATAAGGAGTTTCTAAGGACTTTTAAAGGACCGTGGGAACCCTGTCCTACTTGTTTTTTCTTCATGTGAACGTGTGTTTTTGTAAGAGCCCTTATTTTTGAATATGAAAAATAAGGAGTTTCTAAGGACTTTTAAGGACTGTGGGAACCCTGTCTTACTTGTTTTTACCCGACTACGGCAAAGCCTAAAGGAAGGGTTATGTTTTTATCAGTCTGGCTATGTTTGTGGTTAAGGATGTTCCACCGTAGCTCCTAAACTATAAGGCTCGACCGATGGCATTTTTTGGCCGATGGGCCGATGCCGATTGTTGGCCGATTGTTCAAAGTTGGCCGATGGCCGATGGCCGATTATTTTCCTTTTCCATCGGCCGATGGCCGATGCCGATGGCCGATGGCAAAAAAAAAATCAAACGATTAGAAAAATAAATGTTTATAGGAGATTTGAAGGGTCATATATTTATTTCATTCTACTTTTATTTCTACGAATCCAGGATAGTTGTAATCATTAAGATAAAGTCATTCAGATTTTGACCTAAATTGCTATTTTACTATCACTCGAGCTAGTGTTCACTAGATTTTCCTGCACATACTTGTTTCACATTAATAAAAGCCAAAATTTTCAAATATTACTTTAATTGAAAAATATAAGAAAAAATGAAAAAAAAAAAAAACTACACAATTTATATATTTTCTAAATTTGAGCATTTTTTTGCACAAAAGTAAACAAATTTTTTTTTTTTTTTTTGAAATACCAATTATGCACTAGTAGTTTATTATATTTATTTATTTATTATTTTCAATGTATTCAATTTTGTAAAAGTGTGGTAATTTAATTTCCATTTATGGGAAAAAAGAAAAAGTGGGAACTCATGAATAAATTTAACTATGTAAGCAAAGCACTCGAAGTCTTGGCAGTAATTCTTTCGATTCGTTCGATGATTCGACAGCAAAGTCACAACAAGAACACCAAAGTCAAAATATTACCATAGAAAGCAAAGAGCTAACACGTGCGGTTTGAACTTCTTTCAGTACTTACGTTTTGTGATGTGACAACAATTTTGGCAACACTTGGCGGTGCCGTGCTGTTTGTTGATGATTAGTAAAGGTTAAAATACGAAATATAATACATTGGTAGTAAAATAATGAATTAAAAGTAGATTTAAAATATTAGTAGAGCTTTAATACATTTTCACAAATGGTAAAATGCTAGAAGCTCTACTTATAAAACTTTATTAGTTGTCAATACAATGATAATGAGATTGCCAATTTGGCAAAAACACTTGAAATGGTCACTTGATAAAACGTAGAGTGCACCATTGAAGTTTTTAGGGGCATAAATTTGTAGGCAGGTTTATCTCCTTTTTTGGAGGGGAGGATGTTCTGTAGAATTTGAAGAGGGTGTGCCATCGCCTTTGGGGGAGGGGGGAAGTGGGCAAGTTTATGCATACACATAAATTCTTGTTAGTTTTACGCTTCATGGTCAAGAAATATCAGGATAAGTCAATGGGAAAAGTTTTTTTTTGCTTTGAACACAAGGTAGTCCCAGCCCCCAAGAGCCAAGTCGGAGCACAAATCCAAATAGCACGGAAACCAACATAAAAACTAAAACGCAAATAAGCCCCCCCCCCCCCAACACCCCAACTGTTAAAAAATAGATGGGCAAGTATAGGCCATGACCCTCCCGAATTGGCACTCCTGCTTAAACGAATATGACTTAAAGGGGACATAACCGATCGTAACAGCTTCAATCTTCAATTCAAGACTTGATAATTTAGAATTGAGTAACACAATATTCGATTTCAGAAAAGAAAAATGAAAACAATGATCTTATCACATAACATAGAAACCAGAGATGGGCCCCTCCTCGAAATTTTACAGCATAGATCTCTTCCTCTCTTAAAATAAATGTGTTTGCCAAATTCATCTGGCTAATATCTTTTTTAAATTAAAAAGAAAAAAAAGCTTTCATTCACATGCACACACAAAAAAAGAAAAATAATGAAAAAAAAAAAGGAAATCCGCACAAAAATTAATTTCGCTATTCAGAGGTTTTACTGTAATTCTAAAAACTATCATCAAAGAGATCGCTCGGAAAGTATCTGCTGTGTTGTGAAAATTTCGGTATCTGCCCGATTTGGAAAATTCCAAAACCCAGAACTGTGTTAGTCCCGTTGCCACTCGATTTCAAGTCACATGGGGCATGTACTTTTAATTGTGAAGTAAAAAATAGAGAAGATAGAATTCCCTCTTAAGAAAGCTTTTTTTTGTTTAAACATCGGCCAGGCATCGGCATTTAGATGCTTTCGAGGCCGATGGGCCGATGTTTTCCCCAAGTTAGCATCGGCGGCCGATGCCGATGGCCGATGGAAAAATTTTCAAACATCGGCGCCGATGCATCGGCCTGGCCGATGCATCGGTCGAGCCTTACTAAACTATTCATTCGATTTTGATGAATGAGGTGCCAATCGATTCGTTTTCGAGTCTCGAGTGTCATAGGCTACTTTTTATTAGAATTTAACAAGAGGAAAAATCGATTATTCCTAGACAAGCACCGATTTTTACCGATATTTTCGTATCTAAGTGTGTTTCAGTTGAAACAAAAGTCGCAACAACAATGAATTTCCAGTTTAAGGCTGATCTAGATTTTAGCATGAAATTAGTTAAAAGCATTTGAATGAGGCAGTAATTGCCGTTGGAAGACGAATTTTCGCAAAGGGCTAAGTTTACGTTAGTGCAGCAGATATGTGACAAAAAATAGTGGAATTGTGCCTTTAATGATAGAAGCAAATAACTTGGGGTGCACATACTATATATATTAACGAGTAATTCTGGATACGCGGCCATCTGAGATTTCGAATATTTCAGTAATAGCGGACGTTCGAAATTCCGGCCTCTGAGTAACGTATTATGTACTTCTTTGTTTCGTTATTCACAATGTTAATAAGAGTACGTTGCGAAAAAAATCACGGAATTTAATACCCTTCTATATTAAAGTTCTATTGCATTATTTTTTTCTAACGAATTTTAACTTTAACCGCTAGGGGCGTTTCATAGTTCTTTTTTTATCGCCCAAAAATGCGCAGCAGATATATGACCAAATTGATGGAATTGTGCCTTGAATAGTAGTTGCTTACAAATTTGGATACAGGTATTAAATATATAATGTGGTAATTCTGGATATTCAACCATGTAAGTTTTTGCATATTACATTACATTACACCCCAGATTCCTATATTTCAGTAATGACGGACATTCAAAGTTGCTGCTCCTGAATATGTCTTTTTTCTCTTTTGTTTTTAACATCCGGGGAAACAAGGAAGGGGGTTATAAGTTTGACGTGTCTGTCGATCTGTGCATCTGTTGACCTTTGTATCTGTGTATGTGTCTGTGGCACTCTAGCGCTTAAACGGATGGACCGATTAAAAAAAAAATTCGAAAGGTGAGTCTGTCGAGAATGTGCTTATCTAGGTCACGTCTTCGGAAAACCTTAACTAACGAAGATATTAACTAAAAACTTTTAAATTGTTTTTTGCGATTTTTGAAGTGAAAGCATACTTGAAAATTTAAAAGAATAGTTCCAAAAAAAAAAAAGAGAAAAACTTTCTGCTTTTGATGGAATTTGTTTTTAACTTCCATGTCATAAAGAACTCGAAATATAACGCTTTTTAGCAAATGTGGCTAAGCTTTAAGTTTACAAGATTGGAAACCGATGTCATTGTTTGCCGGCAAGGAAAGAAAATGATTTATATGTTGTCAGTTGCAATTTGTCAGTTAACAATTAAAATACTTAATTGATTTTAGCATAAGGATCTTAAAATAAGTTCCAATTTTAACTCATTTTTCTGCTTTTACGACTATAAAATTTTACTAGTAAAGGTTACATTTCCTTTTCCGTGTTTACCATGTCCTCTCGAAAATATGTTTAAATTTAAATGGCTTTTTTACCAGTGAAAGTTCGTTTCAATATGAGGTCGGCAATCAGAGTGACACTGTGTCTTCTTTTTTTCTTTAAATGATTCATTAATTTCTTGAATATTTAAATAAATTTGCAGTCGAACCTCGTTAAAACGAACATAGATGGACCTTTAAAATTAATTCGTCTTAAGCGCATTTCATTTAATCCAAAAAACAATAAATAACGTATGTGTAGTTAAAATAGGACCGGGATCGGCAGTTCGTCTTAGACGTAATTCATTTTAAGCGTGTTCGAATTGACGAGGTTCGACTGTATTGTAATTAAACTCTAATATATATAATTACGAGGAGCACACTCTTTATGCATGAAACAACAATAACTCTTAAACAGTTGTCATTTAACATGATTTAAAAAGGTTTGAAGGAACTCTAAATATATTCAGAGGAAGCTTTGGATTTCAATATCCTCTCTCTTTTGGATATCAGTTCTCTGGTTGTGAACAGAAACCTCCCCCCTCCCTCAAAACGTTTACTCAATCTCCCAGTCTCTTCAAAATGTTAAATTCAATAAATTTTTACTTCACTACTTATACAATACAGCTTATTGAAGATATAAAGACATTTGCATATATGATTAAACAAGGAAATCAACTAAAAATGTCCAAATTTGGAGACTGTGAAATTTTGAGCAGCTGTATCGCAAAAACTATTATAGCTAACAAGTCCATTTTGGTATCAACTTGTAGCAAATTTAATGTAGTTTAAATATGTATAATATGATATTTGTCAAAAACGTGCTCTTTCATGGTCAAAATGGGGAAAATTCGAAAAAAGTACGAAAATTTAGCAGTTTGACGGCTGCCATTACTCCAATAGACGAAATCTCAGATGGCCGCGTATCCAAAATTAAATCTCTTGATGTGTATTACACGTGTGCCAAGTTTTATGTTTCTATCATTAAAGGCACAATTTGGTCACATATCTGCTGTACTATAATACAGGTTATTGAAGATATCTAGACATTTGCATATATGATACAACAAGGAAATCAACAAAAAATGTAAAATTTGGAGAATTTGTGAAACTTTGAGAAGCTGTATCTCAAAAACTATTATAGCTAGCTAGTCCATTTTGGTATCAACTTGTAGCAAATTTAATGTAGTTTAAATGTGTAATGCATGATGTTTGTCAAAAACGTACTTTTTCATGGTCAAAATGGAGAAAATTCGAAAAAAGTACGAAAATTTAGCAGTTTGACGGCTGCCATTACTCCAATAGACGAAATCTCAGATGGCCGCGTATCCAGAATTAAATCTTTTGATGTGTATTATACGTGTGCCAAGTTTCATGTTTCTATCATTAAAGGCACAATTCGGTCATATATCTGCTGTACTACGTCGCATTAAGTAGGGTAAGGACATTGGAGGGTGTATTTATAAGCGATCTGGACCCACGAAAACTTTTAAGCAACCTTCATGATTCAGCGTCTTTGATGGAATTGGAAAGGATGAGAAGTTTTGACACTGAATTACCCAAATAACTTTTCATACTTTTTTGTTATGTACATTTAATTTTGTAATGTATATTCATTTGCTAAAAAACAGTGGAGTAAAATAAAAAGTTTTAAAAACCTGTAACCCGACTACAAAAAAGCTCTAAAAAGTCAGAAATAATAACAAGTTTAAAAAACTATAACCCGACTACAAAAAAAAAAAAAAAAAAAAAGCACTGAAAGGTAAGAAACAAGGTAGGTGCTATTTAATATCATCGTCTTATTAAATAAAACAAGACGTTTGATATCTTAGCTATACCTGTTTATTTAGTTCTACGACTTGAACCCTCTGCAAGTTCCACATTAACAACATAATTCAATTCAAATGCTGTAGTCGTGCGTTGTCAACTACAGAAAAACAATTTGATAGAATAACATTATAACCTAATTTACCATTCTTGTATATATATATAGATCAAACTAATATGTTTGCTTGTGTATCAAGTTTAAATGCTTGCTTTCTGTAGTTGACAACGCACGACTACAGCATTTGAATTGAATTATGTTGTTAATGTGGAACTTGCAGAGGGTTCAAGTCGTAGAACTAAATAAACAGATATAGCTAAGATATCAAACGTCTTGTTTTATTTAATAAGACGATGATATTAAATAGCACCTACCTTGTTTCTTACCTTTCAGTGCTTTTTTTTTTTTTTTGTAGTCGGGTTATAGTTTTTTAAACTTGTTATTATTTCTTCATGTGAATGTGTGTTTTTGTGCTGTGAATGGTTGTCTGTCTTATAAACGGGTTCCTAACGTACGTCTGTGCTGTGGTGGTCGGACTTCTCGCCAAATGGCGGCACAGTTGGAAAAGTGCATCAGCGCACCCCAAACTGCCAGCCTAGCTGGCTCAAAACTGCAACAAAGATTTTTGTACTCAGCGTGGCCAGGGGTGCCCATCCCCCCCAAGCTCAATGGCGCAAATTCCCCCCCCCCCCCTCAAAAAAAAAATCCCAGCCCTATGCGGCTTTTTATTTTTATTCCTGTTTTCTATTTTATTTATTTTTTTAAATATCATTTGTTTATTTTTTTAAAAATTTGTATTTATTTTTTTAAAAATTTGTATTTATTTTTTTAAATTATGATTATTTTTTTTAATCTTTTAATTTTTTACAAGTACTAATTATGCGCAGAATAGAATCGCTTTTTATCCTTTCCAGACATTCCAAGAACACACACGCGCACACAAAAAATAAATAAATGAAAAAGTAATAAAGAAATAATTTAAATTAAAAAAATTAATGAATAATTTACATTAAAAAATCAGTAAATAATTTAATTTAAAAAATAAATTAATAAATAATTTAAATAAATAAATAAATTAGTTTAAAAAATCCCCCCCAAAAATTTTGATGGCGCAACTTGCGCCATAATCCCCCCCCCCTGTGGGCACCCCTGAGCGTGGCTGCTTAGTAGGGTGGAGCGAAAAATAAAAAAAATTTCAGATCAACTTCTAATAGTTGCCAAAAAGTTTTCTTTGGTGATAGTCAGCTTTTGTGCAAATTTTGAGAAAAATCGGTATATCTTCAGGGGGCGCTGGATCGCAAAGTTTTACCATAGCTTTTGTAGGGATTCTTCGCCCCACCTAGCCTATCCCGCGGTCGCCACACGGGGGTGACAATGGTACTAGAATGTGCCAAGGGCGGATCCAGAAAATTTTCAAGGGATGGGCGATTGATTTTATTTCTCACTTTTTCTTTTTACTATGTATATACTGGCTTGCAAAAATTGATCACATAGGTTTCAAACTTCAACTCCGAAAAATTTCCGGGGAGAGCCCGAACTTCAACGTCATTAAAACTCGTCTAACACTAAATTTTTTGACCTTCAATGTTATAAATTTACTGATGGAGGGTCCTCAAGGGAGGGGCGATCGCCCCATCGCCCCTCCCTTGGATCCGCCACTGGAATGTGCACGAAATGATGTAAGAGCTAGCTCTGATGCAGTGGTCGGAAGTAGCGCGCTACAAGTAGCGAAACTACTGTAGTAGCTACATTTTTAAGTAGTTTGTAGTGTAGCGCACTACTTTAAAAAAAAAGTAGAGTAGTGAGTAGCGCGATACAAAAAAAGTAGTTTGTAGCGATTTCCGGAAACTACTTTTAAATTAAAAAAATAAATAAATAAATGAGAAAAATTAAAAAAAAAAAAAAAAAGGAGAACGAAGGAAAAAAAAACAAGGTTTAACCGAATCCGACTGGTACAAATCTTGCGCGAGTACAGCAGTGCACGCAATGAGAAATAAGAACTATAAAAATATGAGCTGATCTTAGATACATCCTTTTGACGAAATAAATTCTATCTGTTTGATGTCTCTTTTTTCTTGTTTGGCATCATAATTTTTATATTCCTTCAAATAATTTCCATGTTCCTAAATATTCCCTGGCAAGCAATTTAAAAAAAAAAATGACCGTTGAATTATTTCAATCTTTCAACGTTTGAATCCTTTCTTGTGGAGAATATTGGTAAAAATTGTAAAAAAAAAAAATCTAAAAAGGTCAAATTTTAGCAAAAAAAAGGGGTGGAGGTGGAACAAAGAGGAAAATTAATAAATAAATTCAAAAACAATTCCTAGTTCGATTCCATATTTAAATGATTTAATATTTTTATGTAAATCACTTTTCGATTTTTTTTCGGTCAATCCTCAAACGGTGTATGCTTTTTATTTATTTATTTTTTAAAAAGTAACGAAGTAGCGACTACAATTCAAAAGTAGTTTGTAGTCGCGACATTAAAAAAAAAGTAGTTGTAGTAGTAGTTAACTACATTTATAACAAAGTAGTTTTAGTTGTAGTTCGCTACAAAATAAATGTAGTAGTTTTTCCAACCACTGCTCTAATGTAATTAACATACTTTATGGAAACAAAACGTATTTATGTAATTTCTTACTGCGGCCCTGATTGGCACAGCCCAAAACTATTTATTTTCATGGCATTTTCATGCCCCCCCCCCCCCCCCCGCTCTTGTTTTTTGTTTCAATCACTCAGAACAGCGAGCGTCACACTTCTGATGAATTCGATCAAAAGCAAAATGTTTCAAATATTTCAACCTAAAGCCGCTATTATATTTCGCATCGTTTGACTTTTTGAATGAAGAAATCTAAATTTTTACCGAGTGCCGAAGATATCCCAAAGAAGATAAAGAACTCAATTTCTTGTAGGTGCACGCACTTTCCGAATACCCTACAAGAGCATTCGTTCTAAATGCAGTGTAGACGTCTCCGATGAAATCCTTCCAGAAAGGGTCATATTTCTCCATTTTATTTGACATTTCTTCAACAATCGGATGAAATTGCTCCGAAATTGAAAACGTTCTTCGAAATGGAACGAACCATTTCCGTAATAGCGATCTCGGTGAAACTGGCAACGAGTGCTTTGCACCATTTCATTCCATCGAAGGCTTTTTTGAGAATTTTAAAGTGCTTGACGATTCCAGCGAAGATTGATTATCCTAAAAGGTTTATTTTTCCTTTTCAAAATTAAAATGGAGTTGACTCAACTTTCAACAAGCTCGGGGTATCTGCAAATGGAGGTTGTTGTCAAAAGAAAGATGTCGCACACCGAGAATGAAAGGGGTACACCGTTTTTTTTTTTTTTTTTTCTTTTGTCCGTGGTAATTTAACCCATTAATGCCTGACATTTTTTTCCAAAGATATTTTGTATATTAGTTACAAACAGTGTTTAATGGACAGGAAAAATAATTAAAAAAATATTATGTTATTTTTTTTTTATTATTAAGGAAAGAAAAATCATTCTTTAAAAGTTACGATAGATCCCAGAGGGTACATACTTTTTTCACTAAAATTTTTTTCTGCCTACGATATAATATTTAAAAAGACATTTTATAAGAAGAAATAAAATCAGCAATTAACATAAACTGGGAAGCTGGGAATAGTTTTGAAAACTTAGCTTTTTTTCTTGAGATTGTGAACGATGTCATTTTTGATAAAGCTCATATTCAAACTGCTGCTATACAGAACACACGTTACAATGGTTATGTGCTGCAATCTGTTACTAACGAATTGAAACAATACCAAGGACCTCATTGAACACTATTATTTGGTTGAAATGTTTATTTTGGGGAAATTCAGACCCTTTTTTGGACCGTCCCTGAAAAGGGACGCTAGGCATTAATGGGTTAATGTTAATCGATGCGCGATATGCGTGGAAGACCCGCGAATTTTTGACACTGTACACTGTTAAAACAGCGGGTTGTACATGGCCCCTTTTAGGGTGAAACGTATAATTTCAAAAGAATCTGATCACAGAAAGAGGGTGAAAATTAAGTTGCAAGATTTGACCCGAGCAGACAAGAACCCAACCAAGTTTATAAAAACATGGTAAAAAAATAATGCCTCACGGGTTTAAGTATCTCAAGGTTTAAGTAACCTTATTTTTTTAACTTACTATCTAAAAGTATCACCTGAAAACCAAAATGGAAACAAGTCTTATCTTTTCGTCATATTAAGGGAAATAAGTCATTCTTGACGAAATATCAATAACCATATTATCTCCATAATTGATTATATCTCATTAATCATCACATATAATTTATCTTCCATTGTCTTAGCGGTAATTTGTCATTATTGCGTCATATCAACTGTCAACTAAGATTTTAATTCTTAATATCACATATCTATTGTTTCTAAACAAAGTGATTATTATGAAGTTGTTACATAAAACAATTGAATTACAAAATTTGCTACCACTTATGTTTTGTAATTAAATGTTTGGATTGTTATTTCATATTCAGTGTTAGTTTTTTATTTATTTATTTATTTTTTGAGAACGGGGAAAAACTATTGGTTTCTCTTTTTTATTTTCGATTGTTTTTTTATTTTATTATGTTCCCTACTGTAAAAAGCCTTTTTTTGTCTCCTTTTCCGTTAATTGAGAAAACGGATAAAAGCCATTTTTTACATTTTCGAGTAAATGAAATTATTGAAGTGCAAGTTCAAATCCGGGTAAAAATATGTGGTTTTAATGTTTTTTTTTCCTTCAGCAGAGTTGAACCATTTATTTCAAAAACCAGTCAACAGACAAGCTCTATAAGTTCGAAAAAGCATTTTTACTCTTATTTTTAAATTTTACTACAAAGGTTATACAACATTTTAAACTAAAACTTACACATATTTAGATATATTTATCGCAGTAAAAACTTTTGCATTCACTTTTTGTTGAGATCTAGTGATTTTTGGTCTATTGCATTTAAGCCATTGGTAAAGAAGCTTTTGAACTTATACTTTTTTGAATAAAAGTAACTAGGTGACCCGTGCGGAATTCCGCAAAAAAAAAAAAAAAAAAAAAAAAACCCTCTAAACTTAAAATTTAATACGACAATTTTTATTGGCTTCATTTGCACAACATCGCCATCTACTGCCGTCGTTCTGACAACTTTTCAAAGAGATCCAAGACACGTTCACTTTTACAACTACTACAAAAGTGATACCCTATATTAAAATCAAATACCCAAGGCTACTACTAAACTAAATACTAACGTTATCGCAAAACTACCATAGTATTTTGAAACAATAAAAGTTACAATTAAGGTTTACCGAGCTAAGCCTTGGCTTGAAATGTCGCATTTAAAATTGATTTGAACAACAATTTTTACAGTTGAGCAAAAAATTTAACTTTTTCAAACTTCAATCGCTTATAAGTCGCTTAAACGTGGATTTTCGAGATTGTCGTTACGCGGCGCTAGCGGAGAAACGTTCTAAAGAACGCATTTCTTTTAATCTTTCGAATGAAATCAAAATGGAGACGATACGACAATTATTTCGGCTAGATAGAGTCAATTTTGTGCCCAAAAATTGAAGTTCGCATAAAAAACGAACCGACACTTTTTAGAGGGTGGGTCTAATTTTCGTCAATAGCCCGCGGGATAAGCTTCAAAATCATAAATTTTCTTGCAATTCGATAAAGAAATGAGCGAGTTTCGACCGGGTATAGGATTCGGCTTAGAGAAATAATATATGGAGATTTTCATAAAAAAATGGACAAAACTGCTTTTGATTCCAAACGACTCATTTGTAAAAAAAAAAAAAAAAAAAAACTTTATGTCATTCCACTGTCTTTTTGTTACCCCCCCCCCCCCACCTCCTCCTTCGCACCTGTCATTATTTCACAAAACTCATTCCATCCCCCTCAAAACGAGACATCATTAGTTGACAGCCCCTTAAATCAGCTTAGTTATTTTCAATGTAATAAATAGTACTGGGACAATAAATAACGAAATGTAACAATCTCTGGTTATTTGCTGAAGTGTTCGAAGTTCTGTGAAAACATTTCACCACATTATCCGAGTTCGACGCACAGAAACAGAATATAAATTCGCTACTTTTCGAAATACAGCACGGCTCCCAATTTTACGAACAGAGAACTCTTGTGAAAATAACAGCTGCGCTCGTCCGAAAAGGATTGTCGCATTCAAATGAAGCCTTTTCAAATTAATTCTAGTGATTAGAGACTCCGAACCATTTATCAATCCCGAAGGGTGTGAAAGACGCTTTTGCTCATTACGATGCTAATTAAATAGCGTGTAATTAGCGTCTGGAAGGATCTGAATTTATCGACGTTCGATGGCGGAATAGAATGCCAGAACTCTTTATGTGCTGTTTATTGTTAATTTTGTTTGAGTTTTAACGATCTAGTGTTCTCCCAGTTCATTTTTACAGAAGTTTTCAGTTTAAAACCTTCTTAAAAATCTACGAGTTAAGAAATTTTTCGGTAAAATCATACTAATGCATGTATGTGTACAGTTGCTCTTTCTTTTTTATTTACTCGAGGAATATGTTTCCAGTTTATATGCAGTTCCCGTCAGACATATTTAAATAAACTGTCAGTATGGTCTTCCTTTCAAAATTTACATACGAACAAGACTTAAAAAATATTTGCGTTAGTGAATTAAATTAAAATAAAAGGTATGTGCATGCGGTTAGAATAATATTTGATTAAACTTTATTTCTGTTCGCAAAATATGTAACCACAATCAGACCACAGGGGACAAACTTAAAACACATCTTTCCCGAGTTCTTGAGGGACAAGATCCGAATGTTCGCTAACAGTCTTCAATTAGTATCAGGGTTGCCAGATTTAAGAACTGTAAATACGGGACAGCCTAATGGGGAAGGGGGATTGAGAGGTAAAGTCCAAAGGTTGAATTTTTACAACCTTGACTTGAATATCAAACCTTAATTCAACCACAAATATACATGAAGAAGAAAAAAACACATTATCATATGAATAAAAACTACATTTTTACCATTGCATATGTATTGTCCTTTTTCTTCAAAAAGAGAGCATATAATCTCTACTAATAATAAAGCTGAAGGTGGTTCTGTCTGTCCTTCTTTCTTTCTGTCTGTCTGTCTGTCTGTCTGTCTCGCGCGTAGCGCCAAAACCGTTCGGTCGATTTTCATGCCACTTGGCACAAAATTAGTTTGTAGCATGTAGTTTTGCACCTCGAAGCGATTTTTCGAACATTCCATTTCGTTCTTTTTCTATTCGAATTCTTAGAGGAAATTCGATAAAATAGGGAAGAAATATTCCATACACATTTTCAAGTCTTATGTCATTCGAAAGCTTGAAATTTTCTGCACAAAATGACGTTTTTTCGAAGTTTTTACGATCATCAGGAGAGCTGTAACAATTGTTTTTAGAATCCCGAAATTCAAGGCTTACCTTCAGTAAAGCAGGCCAAACGATTCTAAAATGGCTTTGCTCGCGAATAAAATTTGTTTGAAAATAGAGATGAAATGAATTATTTTATCAACGGAAATCAACTTTTCATGTTGTTACCATGGTTACGTTTTTATTTCGTTCTTTTTCCCTTAATAATTTTAAAAATGTATTTGTTTTTGTAACAATCCAAACTCCAAGCCTTATTAAAATTAGTCAAATGAAATATTAAAAACCGTGATAAGATGGCACCTGTCAATCAAATGAGAAATCGAGTCCCTTAAAATACAGGATACCATTCTAAATTTATCGTCTGCAAAACATATTTTACTTCATTATTAATTTATTTCAATATAAATTGCAGCAAATGGCTTGAGTGAACGAATTTAGCTTTTAATTTATCGTTTGCTGGTTGATCTTTGTCGATGTTTATTGTTTTTATTATCATTGTGAAGAATAATGCACGAAATTTCTATGACTAAGGGCCGAATTCAAGTGTAACACCATTGCAATCGCTTCGAGGCGATCGCAAACTGCAATTGCTACTGGAAGTTGAATTACATTAGAATCGCATCTCGTAGCGATTGTAACTTATCCAAATTTGGGAATTTGCGATTGCATTGGTGAGTTGCGATCGTCCGTGTTTCACTTGAATTCCTGCCTAATACTTAAAATTTTTAGGATCAGTTGAGTTTAAAAGAAAAAATTGCTCCAAATATACTTTTGCAATGTGATTATTTATTGTTGGACTGTAATTTGCAGCAATAATTGCATTTAATAAATAATGAAAGACAATATTAAAAATTATTTTTTTGGCGACTTTTTTACAATTTGGCATTCAATTCTATTTCAGTATATTTACTTCTATCTTATTGCGATATTGCAACGTTCTTTCTAAAGTATGTCATTTCGGAAATGTATTATTTTGTTTTTGAAGTTAGGAAAGAAAACTTTCTTCTTCTTTTAAACTTTGGTAAGATTTCTGTTGGTTTCTGTGAGCAACAAAATTGTTCTTATTTTTTCTTTTGGCTTATTTTTGTGCACCTATCTTTGGGGTTGCATTCGAATGTCCCCAAGGGGGTGATTTACCCCTTTTATGGGGTAATCAGGGCTTTCAATGCAGACCAAAGTGATATGAATTGGCGCGACCACTTGGCGATATCTCGCCAAGCTTTTGGTCACCAAGTGTTTGACGCCATTTTGGCGACATATCGCCAAGTTGGCAATAAATTTAGCGAAAAAAAAATTTTTTTGGGTTCAATTTGGCGCTATTGGCGATATTTTGCGAAAAATCTGCTGAATGATGTTAAAATCGGCGATATTTAGGAGATTAATCATTGTAAAACATTTTTTTGCATTGTTTCGTGGCAAACTAGGGATGCAAATGTTTGAATTGTTATCTTACTCACTTCAAGCACTATTTTAGCACTTAAGGCATCTACTAAGAAATTTACACGTAAAAGGAAGTAGTGTAGGGTCCATACCAAATTTTTATATCATACTTTGAAGGAATTATAGTTGAATTATAACTAAAATAGAGTATTTTTTTCTGCTATATCATTTTTTTACAAATGAACTTTTAATTTTATACCACGGGCAAAGCCGTGCGGGTACCGCTAGTAAAATACAATAAAAATCATTCACAAGGAGCTACCCAATTTCACAATAAACGACATCATTGTTGTCACAATGATTCCTACTAAGTAAATAGAACATTACACACAACAGAAAAACATAATGATTAAATCAATTTTCTTAACACTCTATTACACATTTTTTGTTTCACTTCATTTTTTCTGAAAATAATGTTTTGTTTTGCGAAATGTTACGCCTAGCTTAGAATACAGGACTTCAGCCGTCCCGTATCAAGGTTCCCCGGGACGCGGGACAGATTTGCAAAAAACGGGACTGTCCCTTGAAATCCGGTACGTCTGGCAACCCTGTATACATGGAAAGTTTCATATTTTGTTTTAAAAATTTCCATCTTGAAAATGAACGAATCAATTTCGACTAGTTTTTTGAAACGTCTAGACGTGTACTGATTTTTTTTTCTTCCAAACTCATCAAGAGCTTCCAAGAATCTCCGTTCATTAATTAGTTTCAGGCTTTCACCATATAAAGTTTCTTCATGCTTGGAATTCATCAAATAAGATTTCACTTCTTATCCCCAGGCTTCCACTGAGCGTAGGCAGTGCGTTGACCTTTCTCTCTTTCTCGTTTCAGTTTGTAGTATTTCTCAACTCACTATTAAGTTCGTGGAAGTCAGATTTGATTTGAACAGCAAACACACGTTTATGCTATTTCCTTGCTTTTCTACATTTTAATTTGTGAGAGAGAAGGTTTTCGCATTCACTCGATTCAACATGAAATCAGCTTTCGACAATATGAAGTTAAGAATTTCCGTTTCTTTTCACGTCCGTGAAGAGTGAATTAGTTTTACTTATAAAATACAATGTTCACAACAGTCTTGAAGAAAAGTAATCGGTCAAAACTGTCATTCATAAATGTATTAAAGTAAACATTTTTCTATAGATTTCCTCGTTAAACTGTAGAGAAGGGTTTTTTATTTATTTATTTATTTATTTATTTATTTTTTTGTTCATGTTATTATATCATCTAAGAAAGAAAATTAGAAATATACTGTCATTTTTTAGAATTATTATACCAAAAAATTAAAACCTACGATTTTAATGAAAAGTCTTTGTAATTTCTCAGTGAGGTCAAGTTTCCTCCATGATGGGATTATGTATGAGTAAAAATAGACAACGTTTTAAAAAGTCCAAATATATACATTAAAAAGAGTTTAAAACTCAGAAAACAGTTGTTTCAGGGCTATAAAATACAAGCCCCATCATCGGTGCATAAAAGTACAAAGAAAACGATCATGTATTACTTGGCGTGGACCAAAATATTGTGCCAAAATTATCTGTTTACTTTCAAGTAAAAAAAATACTCTCATGTAAAGGAAACAATTACTAGTGCAATGAGTTACCGCCCGTAAGCCAGGGCTGAGGCAGAACTGTAGCAAATGCACCCACAGCTCGATCATGGCATCCTAAGACTGCAGTTTCGCCCTTATTATGGGCTCCTCAGTTAGGAATAGCCATGATTAGGATGCCATGATCGAGCTGTGGGTGCATTTGCAACAATTACTAGTGTTCATGCAAAAAAATAATAATAATTAAATTATAATTTTCCGCTGAGAAAAAAAAATAATCTAAGATTAAAGTGGGGATCAAGTATTCCCCAGTCTCTTCTAACAATCTTCTAATCCAATTTATTTTAAGGTCGATGCCACGTTAAATTCTGGAAACCGTGGGGGCGGAGTCATGAGGATATAAGCCCTGTAATAAGAAACTAGTAAATTTGGGAAAAGTTTGTTCTTTTAATATTTATTTGTTTCCATGGTCTAGTTCTCGCTCTTTGTGTTCGTCTTCTTCTTCTTCTTCTTAATATAATAATAATAATAATATTGTAAGAATGAAGGCTTTCCCGGCCGGTGTAAATATTAGTTAAGGATTCCGGGCTGTTGTGCCGTGGTCTGAATGGCTTTAATCCATACGTTTCGATCGCAACTGCGGCGGTCATCTTCAGTGGGTGTCGTTGATTATTTAGTATAACAGCCCGGAATCCTTAACTAATAATATTACTATTATTGCTGCTGTTAATGGTGCTGCTACAGTTGCTCTTGTTATTATTACTTTAATGCTTGTTGTTGTTGATGATAATGTTGTTGTTAATTTTGTTGTTGTTGCTCTCATTACTGTTGTTATCATCGCTGTTATTATTTTTATTTCTATTATTATTTTATTGCTATTGTTATTTTTATTGCTTTTTTTACTGTTATTATTTTCATATATTATTAGTACTACTGTTGTTGCTGTTATTATCATTACTTTTTAGCCTACTTTCCCGTTAAAAATAAAAGAAAGACGAAAAAAGTATTAAAATTGGCTTAATGCATCTAAAAAATATCGCCAAGTTAAAAAAATATCGCCAAGTCCAAAAAATATCGCCAAGTTAAAAAAATAAAAAGGTAAAATGAATATCGAAAAATTAAAAATTTGAAAGTAGGGTATTGAGATGGGGAATTTGTGTGTCGGTCGGTCTGTCGGTCGGTCTGTCTGTCCCCCCTAATAACTTTTGAATGAATATTCCGATTTGGACAAACTTTTTTTTGTTGGAAAGATCTCGGCGAATACAGCTCATTCCCATATTTGATTTTTCGATTTGAACAATTTTTCGTTCAACTTTGAGCCGTTCAAACAACCTGTCCCGCGATGCTAACTTTTTAGTTAACAGTCCGATTTGAACAAACTTTTTTTTGTTCGAAAGATCTTTTCAAGGATACTTCATTCCTGTATCTACATTTTCGATTTGAACAATTTTTCGTTCAACATTGAACCGTTCAAGCAACCTTTCCCCCCTAATAACTTTTGAATGAACATTCCGATTTGAACAAATTTTTTTTTGTTGGATAGATCTCGGCGATTACAACTCATTCCCATATTTGATTTTTCGATTTGAACAACTTTGGTTCAAAATTGAACCGTTCAAACAACCTGTCCCGCGATGCTAACTTTTGAGTGAACAGTCCGATTTCAACAAACTTTTTTTTTGTTCGAAAGATCTTATCAAGGATACTTCATTCCCGTATTTACATTTCCGATTTGAACAATTTTTCGTTCAACATTGAACCGCTCAAGCAAGCTGTCACCCCTAATAATTTTTGAGTGAACAGTCCGATTTAAATAAACTTTTTTTTTTGTTCGAAGGATCTCAGCAAGGATACTTCATTACAGTATTTAAATTTTCAATTTGAACATTTTTTCGTTCAACATTGAACCATTCAAGCAACCTTTCCCCACCTAATAACTTCTGAGTGAACCATCCGAATGGAATAAACTTTTTTTTGTTTGAAAGATCTCGGAGAGGTTCATTCCCTTATTTCGCTTTTTGGTTTGAACCATTTTTCGTTCAATATTGAACCGTTCAGAAAAAAATTTAACATTAGCGCCTACGGGGAATTTAAGTTGAATGTTGATCCTGGAACTTAAAGTCGGATTTCCTTCAAACTAACTTTGTAAAAAAATGGTTTTGATAAATAATGTTTGTAAAGTACTTTTCTGAATAATCTTCTGTGAGGACTCTGATTCCGACTCCGACTCCACAAACATGGCGGAAATGCAGGCTCAGAAAAAAATGACTGACTGTGCAGACGATTTTTTGTTTATTTATTCATTTGTGTTATTTTATATATTACTATTATTTTTTTTGGCAGACGATTTTTTTTTTGTAACAAAAGTGTTTCATTCACGAGGGCATTTTATTCTTTATTTATATTTAACAACTGGCAACGGTTTAAAAGTGAAAATCAAGACATTTTATCGACGGACGAGTTTTTTTTCCTTTCTTTGATAAAATGTGTTTTGATGTACTTTGTACTTTTAATTTTTTTTTTTTTTTTGAAAACGATTGAGGAATTTTTCTACGGAAGAACTGTAACAGTTACATTCTTTAAAAAGTGCGACAAAACTTCATTTATTCATTTATTTACTTTTTATGTCTCTATTTCATCTGATGAGAGGGGTATATTTTGCTTTTAGAAATCAGCTTTAAGTGCTAAAAAGGTATGTTTGACATAATGTTTAGTCTTAGATGATCAAGAGAATAATGATCAGATGCTAGAATGCCGATGTCGATGTACGGGAAAGTAGGCTCGTTTAGTTCTTGACAGAACTTCTTGTTTAATTATTGTTATTATTTCTTGTATTTTAATTATTATCATCGTAATTATTTATTAAAAATTTTACCTTGGCGTACAAACAATTAAAAAAAAATGGCTCGGCAGTAATTTTTGTTTGAGAATCCTAACTATTTAGCACAATTCCTGGAATTTTTAAGCAAGTTCGCAACCCGAACTTTCGTTGATTCTCGAGTCCCGATCGATGAATAATTTACAACATATTCCTCCCTTATCAGCATCTCCTGCTCTCGAAAAGTAATTTAAACTGAAAAGACTCTCGAGAAGTATCTTCTTTTCTTGAACTGCGAGTCAATATTTAATTTCCAAAACATTTATCCCTCCACCGAAACTCTGATAATGAAATGCTGCGGCACGAAATTTGATGATTAAGGAGATGAAGAAAAAAAAAAAAAAAAGCAGAATCCGATGAAATATGGCAACAAAATTTCAAACACTTTGGCCCACATTTCCAAATTAGTGCTGGCTTAAACGAGACGTAAAAAGAAAAGGAAAGAACTTTATCTCTTCTATAAGACGTGCTACTGAAGCAAAACCAAACAACCAACAAGCATCGAGTTCATTATTAATCAGTCCTAATGATTAAAGGGGGTATTCTGAAAAGTCTTTCGCGAGCAAGGAATATTTTAGATCGTCTGCGGGAGAGTGTGGATGGTGGCAGAAGCAATAACTCCCATTCCTTTTCCTTCCTTTTTTTATATGTCCCTCCCCCTCCGACAAAATAACACTCCATCATTCTGACGTTAATTCTCACTTATCTCCCCCTCTTCGTTGTCCATTACTCTCTTCTCTCACTCCCGCCGCCATCTTCTCTTCTTCGTTTCCAAGCGATCGTTTCGGAGTTCTTTTATACACCCCGCCCTCCTCCCAGCAGAAGATTTTATTTATTTTTATTCCATGCATCGTGCCTCTACCGTTCCCAACTCCATTCCGCGGTGGAAGATACCAGTCTGGAAGTTGGCGAAGTTTTGATGGGTGATGCAATTCGGTCTATTCGCTCGTTCTTTTGCGTGTGGTTTCGTCAAATATTCTAATAAGTCTTGGAATTAATACACGTTGACATGTTTTTATCGCAATGATAGACTTTAACAACTACGTCTGAAGCCTGGTTTGTCAATATTTTCGAACAAAAACTATTACCGTATTACCTCGTATTAGCCGGCATGATGAAAAAGTTGAGGTTGAAAATCATGCCGGGAAATTCGAATTTCCCGGCATGCTGGATAATTCAAGGTTCATTTTGCTACAAAGCAAAAGTAAATTCCCCCCCCCCCTCAGTTTCAACAGCAAAACAAACCACTACAGTTTAAAAATTATAATAATTCCCAAAGAAACCTCTTTTAAAAACGCTTTTATCAGTTTCACATGTGGGTTTGTTTGTTTGTATGTAACTTTGAATAAAAGATAAAATTCACGTTCTTTGCAAATATAAAAGTAATGTATTTAATACTAGCAAAAATACCCGGCGTTGCCTCTGTCAGGAATAATATTGAGAAACACTTTATGCTCCTCTTTTTTCTTTTTCCTGAATTTGAAAGAACTCAAAACACACCGTTTTGACGATTTAAAATGTCGCCAAATTTTGCGGTAACTGTTAAAGTTACTAGGATAATTTTGCTCCCCTCCCCACTTAATGAAAATAAATTAAGTATTATTATGTCACTAATTTTCGTCACAGAAAAATACTCCAACTACAGTAACAAATGTTGACTTATTTCAAAGTCAGCTTATATCTGGTTCGTGATCAAGTCTAATGAAATAGAAATTGAATTTGATTGATTTTGTGTCATTATGCACAAGTAGATTTTCGTGCAAGCCGGCCATTGAAACACGCCAAGACCAATTTGGGATATATTTGGAACATTAATATTTGCGTTCGGATGTTAAATATTGTCTTTTTTTCGGCTAATGCTTTTACCAAAAGAATAACGACATTGAAGGAACATTAAAAGGTAATTTTCTTCATGTTTCGAACTAGTAAAACATTCCTTTTGACTGTAAAACATACTGATTGAATTACAGCAAAAATTGTATGAGATGTTTTCCATTCATGGCATTACAAAACACGTGATGTATTTGATTCAATATTTTTGACCGTACATTTCATTCTGCTTGAGTTCAACATCGGTAGAATTTTGTGTTCTTCTGCTCAAAAAGAATACATTAAAAGGCATAAAGCATAATGTAAAAAATGACGTATCGTTTTAGGTGCAGAAAATCTAATGCAATCGAACATCTTAGAAACAAACTCGCAAGCTAACTGTTCGTTTTTGAACTCCGCGCTTGGTAGCCACGAACGTTTCCTTTTGAGAAAGGAGTGATAGGTTAAGGAGGCGCACTTCCCGATTGTTTCAGTTTTCATTCATTTGGTACTTCTTGGTTGAATGTTAATTTGCATTTCCTCCCCATTTTGAAAAAATAAAAAGAGACCTGACGCATGCGCAATTTCGAGGAGCATCGCACGATGAAATATCAGACAGTACAAACTTTTTTGTCTATTTCGTTAACATATCTTTCATATTTCATGAAAGATGGAATTTGTGCTGAATACAAGGGCGAATCCAGAGGAGGGTCGTGGGGGTCATAACACCCTCTTGTTTAAGCGACCAAATATAGCATAAAACTGCATTTTTTGGGTCTAATATTGCGAAACATTTGCCAAGTACCCTCCATTTTTGCTTAAAAATTGCTCTTTGACCCCCGCCCCTTTCCGAAAATAACACCTTCCTTAACCACAAACTGGATCCGCCTTTGGCTGAATATGTTGCTGAAATTATGAGGCTAAAACAGATCGAACTAGAATTCAAAACTACTATTAGGAAATGAATTTATAATGAAAATACAACAGAGAGAAAGAGTAGGAAAAAACATCAATGACAAAACACGTCCAGCAGTTACACAGACATTCTGACACATCGGAAGTTTACATATTTAATGCCGTAGTTCACTGGTTAGGCTTAAAACTGTTAAGGAAATATATTAATTTTAAAGTTTTGAATAATTTACTTTTTTTGGCAACCATAACAATATGCAACTCCTTAGTTCAAATCTGGTGCTCTATTTTCAAGATTATGCCATTTCAACTTAAAATCTTCATTTTTCAAGACTTTTTCAAAAAGTTCGTACATTTCTGTTTGAGTTCAATTTTACTAAAAATAAACGCCTTATACTTCAATAGAATGGAGCAGGAGATAAACAATCATCAAAATGCTTCAGTGAAAAGGTTGCATAGTGACTTAGAGATAGAAAATTCAAGTATTGATGACTTCATTCCTGAATTTAAAAAAGTCAAACGAATGGACAGAACCAGTGTTTTAGTTAGTCACTTTGAGATGGATAATTCAACTCTGGATGGATTCAATCCTGAATGTCAAGAAATCAAGCAAGTGAATGAAAACAGTACTGTAACCAGTCACTTCCACATTGAAAATTCCAGTTTTGATGGCTTCAATCCTATATCTAACGATGTCCAACGAGTACATGGAAACAGTACTCTAACCAGTCACTCTCACTTAGAAAAGTCAAGTTTTGATGGCTTCAATCCTGTATCGGAAGATGTTCAACGAATTGATAGAAATTGTACTGTAACCAGTCACAATCACATGGAACATTCAAGTCTTGATGACTTTAATCCTATACCTAAAGATGTCAAACGAATGGATGGAAACAGTACTGTCATCAGTGACTTTCAAATGGGAAACTCAAGTCTTAATGGCTTCAATCCTGTATCTCAAGATGTCCAACGAATTGACAGAAACTGTACTTTAACCAGTGACTTACAGATGAAAAATTCAAGTTTTTGCAACTTTGTTCTTGAATCTAAAAAAAGCAAAAGAGTAGATGGAAACAATAGTGTAACCATTCAGGAACGAAAAAGAAGAAGTAAAATACCATTTAACAATTTTGAACGGTACGTTTGGAAGATACATCGAAGATTAAACCCCCACCAAGAGATATCAAGAATAACACTGCAAGAAATCGATAATTTGCTGATCGATGTTCTGGATAAATTTAATTCTGAATTGAAAGTACTTTCAAAGATAAATAAAGCAAAGACACTAAGTGTAAAGCAACTGGAGATTACTACGATGCTATGTTTGCCCCAGTCTGTGAAAGCAATCAATTTTGCCAACAACTCATTGGAAAAATTTAAAGCCAATAATTAATAACTGACATTTAATTCTGTTGCTTTTACTTAGATTCATCATAAACTTTTTTGTTTTTTTTTTAAAGAGAGAGAAAAAGAAAAAAAAATATTCCTTGATTTTGTTTTAAATGTAAATGCACCAGTAAAGTTCGAAAAAAAATTAATGTCAAACCATAAAAATGTTTTGAACTTAATGTTTTGCAGTTTATAGTTTCCTGCAATTATGAAATCTCATGTACGATCGTCAAGTAAAAGAACAATTGAAGGGAATTAGCATCCCTTGGGACGATTTCGATAATTGCTAATTTGGCGATCTTCATTCATCGGCGTCAATTTTTGGCACCAGAATGAGCATGAAAATATCTGTTCGCAAAGGGATACCATAAAACAACAGAGTTGCCAAAATAAAACTTTTACACTAAAAATAAGACAACCATGCCAAATTCCCATTTATCAAAGTATTCCCAGATAGTTGGTGCATTTTCAAAAAAATTCTCCTAACTCTGCAAAATAAAGGTTATAATAAAGGTAAAGTCATAATAATGCTTATTAAACGTTGTGGAAATCAGTATTGCTGAAATCCAAAATTTAATGTTCAATTTCAAAGCATGAACAAGCAAGCCAGTAAAGTAAGTCAATAAGTTTGGGTAACTGATAATCTTATCAGTTTAACTGTAACAAATACTTTTTGACCCCAAAAACAAAGCGCCTATGTTTTCCTACCTTACTGTGAGAAAAATACCTTACGGAGGGGGGGGGGGGGCAAAATAACTTATTTTGGCAACACAGTAAAGTGAAATAACACAATTTGACGCCAAAACTTGATTCCACTTGGTGCCAAAATCTCAATTTTCAAAATATTTTTAGTTCAATTCTTATAATAAGGCGGCTGTTTTTTCTTTTTCTCCATTTTTCCATTTTATAATTATTATCTCCAGATCTTTTGGTGCCAAAACCTTGCGCTAGTTTCTGCTACATAAAATACGAAATAATAATAATGATAACGCGGAAGTAATATAAGTTTGAATTAAAAGACAAAAACTAATTTGAATTCGTTTCTGCTTTCAATTTAAATTGCATTTTACGCAATTTAGATTGAGACCCAAAGATTGGATCCAAGAAACAAAAGAAAGGAACTTTCGAGGAATAATAAAAATACGCACAATTGATTTTACCTCTGCTCCAACTGTATGTTATTTAAACGTGGAATTTGCCAAATAGGCAAAAAAATGTCAAAGTTACTAGGAATAGCCTGTATAACTACCACACGTTATTTTATCTCTTTTTTTTTTCATTGATTTTTCAAAAAAAACAAGTCATTACATTTGACAAAAAAAAAAAAATGTTAAAAAGACAGAATTACGGTAACGTAGTCGTAACGAGTTTTCAAAAATGTATTCGCCGAATGAATTCCGCGTCGTTAACTGACATAAAATGTTGCATTTTAAATTGAAAGAAATCAAACATGACGGCAGCGTAACTATTGGTTTCCTATTTTCGCCAAAGTAAGAAGTGAACAAGTCGCCAAGCTAAATGTCACATTGAAGGGGTAACAAGAAGCATGACATTACGCCTTTTTAGCCAGTTTATGCTGATAAAAAATAGTAACAAAGGGGGTGGAAAAGATGAAGTGCGACACCATTTATGGACATCCCCTATCGGAAAAGTACCGCCATTTTTGCTCCTCTATTTGAAAAAAACTTTTCGCGCCATCTTTTTTTTTTTTTTTTTGCGAATTATTTTGCATTTTAATGGCTCAACGAAAAAAAATGTCGGTCGTAGGCTACAAAACACACAAAAACAGGTTGCAGCTTAAAATACAAATACAGTGGAACCCGCTTATTAGAATATCGGTTAAAAAAATATCAATATACCAAACCGTCGTAAGGCATCATTTTGCTACGGGACAATGGAATATCCCCCGCGTTATTAGAGCATTTTTTCGTGGAAAAATGGCTATTCTACTAAGCGATCTCCGCTGCATTACATTTGCTAAGTCTTTATGAGATATAAACGAGGGACCCTCGGAGGTGATGCATTACATTTGCAGTGCTAAAAGTAATCGTAGAAATGTTTCCTTTCAAAACAAACAACAAAAATTTGCGAACACTGTACTTAATGCTTGTGACACATCTATATACATAAATGACTACTTTTGTATATGTATGTCCAGGGTAATCCTCCAAACTACTGAATCGATTTTAACCATATTTTCACCGTAGATAGCTAAATTAACAGGGAGCAGGATAAGCTATAATTTATTTCTAAAAAGCTTAGTTTAAAAAAGTTCTTATGGAAAATAGTAAATTTCATGTAATGTCCCCATTAAATGATTAAATTTTCAACCCATTGTTGCAAAATTTGGTTGCCTTGCAACAACAGTATTAATAGTAATCATAGTGAAAATTTTGAATCAAGGCAGTTAATCTACCGCATGGTCACAAAAAATACCTTTGAGAGATGATTCTACAGGGCTTAGTTAAAAGTCATATATTTATTTTCTTTTATTTGGCACGTTGCATTTAAACCCGTGCGACGCCGGGCACATCAGCTAGTAATGAAATATTGGAATAAAATTCCCTGCGTCCAATAAGCCAAGTTAGATCTCTTAACTTCCTTTTCCAGCGTTTCCTGCCAAAAAGAATTACTTTCCCCGAACCCCGAAGATCATGTTCTTCCGAAACAGATCTAATTCAGGCTGAAAAAGACGTCAGAGGGCATGGAACGCTATACAAGATATCCCAGATGCATTGGCTATACCTTACATCAGCAAGGGATCATTGGGAATTAGATTGTCCTGGGGATTTATTCAGCAGCTCGCGTAATGAGGACCAACTTTTTTTTTTTTTTTTTTTTTTTTTCTTCCTCGGTAATGGCAACACTGTGAAATTCATATGGATCCAGGTGTTCTTCGTGGAATGTAATTATACGCTGTAATTTAATTAGCAGCTCAGCGGGGAGAGCGAATGGGGAAAGAGTAAGAGCGTTAACAGATGCTCAGATTTTATGAATAATTTTTGTTTTAATGAAATGTTATGTATTGATGAAATCGTATTTTCAGCCTTGCATGCATAAATTCATTTGAATCGGTTCGCAAAACGACACAATAACAGGGGAGAAAAAAAAAGTTTTGTTTTTCGCCAGGAAAATACTTAATAGATTGTTTCTGTTTCGTTTCAAATAAATTTTAATTCTATTCGCCAAGTATTTTTGATTGTATAAAGCAGTGAGTAACCGCCCCTAAGCAAGGGCTAAGGCAGAAACATGCAATACACCGCTCAGTGGCGTATCCAGGAATTTATTTTGGGGGGTGCACATCGAACATCGACACTGTGATGAGAAAGGAAAAAAATCAAGAAATATGGTGAAACTTTAAAAACGCTGTATTTCGATTTAATTTTTTCTATTGAACGTTGCTCAGAGATTGTTTTTTTTTTTTTTTTTTTTCACAAAAATGAATATTATGCAAGAACAATAAGGCGCGGGTACATCGCTCATTTTCCTCTTACATTTCCACAATTACAGAATAACAATTAGTTTTGTTTCTTATTGTCGAGAACAGAAAATAATATGACAATATTTCAGTGTCCATAAAGTATGTTTCATTGAAAAAACCTGAAGCATATTTACATGAAGGTTACATGCTTTTTCAAAATTCGGTGCCACCATTTTTTATAGTCTTACAAAAACTGGGAGGGGGGGGTGCATTGGTCCCTTGGCGCCCACCCCCCTTGGATACGCCACTGACACCGCTAACTCGGCTATTTCGATTCATGGACAGCTGTTTCGACCTTGTTGTGCTCTCATCAGCATGGAATACGAAAGTAATCGAGTTGGAGGCAAAAATTCTCTTATAAAGCAAAGAGAGCCAAAAAAACTGGTAGCTAATTTCCTCGACTACTTTCGTATTCCATGCTGATGAGAGCACAACAAGCTCGAAAGAGCTGTCCATGGATCGAAATAGCCGAGTTGGCGGTGTATTGCATATTTTTGATTGCTTTAACAAATGAAGAAACACCAATGCATCCTTGAAGCAACTTTTTTTTTTTCAGCAATGACAAATCAAATTCAGCAATGAGGTCCTCGGCTCGAATCCCGACTCGGGCATGGATGTACTTTCTCTCTTCTTGTCATTTCCTTGTGTGAATGTGTTGTTATGCTGCTTGCTGCGAATGGTTGTCTAACCTATAAACGGGTGCCCGTGACATGTGTGTACTGTGGAAGTCGGACTTCGCACCAGATGACGGTACAGTTGCAAAATCGAAGCAGCGCACCCCAAATTGCCAACCTTACTGGCACAAGACAACAGCAACAGATCACTGTTCCTGTTCTTGAGATCAATTTTAAAAAATAAATACTGTTGTTTACTTTTCAAAGTGTACTCATTTTAACTCAGTTTAAAATCGTTTGATCTAAAAAATAAAAACGTATAAGCATTAATACGAAAAAACAATAGCTGAAGTATACTTTTGGACAACGAGCAATAAAAATATCGTTATTTATAGAAGCTAATTACAAGCCTGTTTATATTCTTCAGTTTGAATTTTTGTATTTGTTTTTAAAAATCAACAATATCCTTGTTCCCCCCCCCCCCGTACCCTATTTTATTGCTTTCACACAAATTTTCCTTCCTGATGAAATGAGCTTAAAGAGCAAATGATCAAATTTGATTGCTCAAAAATCAGGAAAGAAAAAAAAAAAGAAAACAAAAGAAACGAAGGAATGATATATTTACATGTGTATCGGTACATGACACATAACATTGCTTACAGAGCTTAATTTCGACCAAAATAAGTACAGGAGACCTACAGTCTCCCGAACTTTTATTAAACTATTTAAACGTTGATATCCCGAATTTCACCTAAAAAAATGTCGAAGGTTTGAAATGAAAATTAAAAAGAAGTGCTAGGGGGGGGGGGTCAGCTCTGGTAATCTCCTATTCAAAGTAAGCCCTGTTTGCTTACACAATGTGTTGTAACGCCACTAGAATTTCAAACAATATCAGTGTAAAGGGGTTGCTAATTCTAGCCGCTAGATGGCGAACTTCCGGATCGTAATTAGTTTTTATCGTTTGGCAACGGATTAAATAAATTAATATTTTTCCCGAAGTTCTAAAGTTTCCCTTTTTTTGTCCTTCAGAGAATGATGCGGCTAAATAGACGCAACAGAGGAGATATCAGTTTCTAAATAAATTTAAGAGAACTTTTTAATAGTACGAGACTTTAAAAAGATATGCTTTATTCGTAAATTAATAGTGATGAGTTGAATACGATGTAATGTTCGCTTAGTTCACATATGATTGCAAGAAAGAATTCACCGAGACAGCCTTGGCTCGAACCCAGAAGGTATTTATGTCATTTTAACTGTCTATTATTAGGATGCAAAATTAATAATAAACCAAATGTAAATGCATAGTGCGCTATTATCTGACGCAAATCTTGGGAAAAAAAACTACTAACGGAATGAAACATTTAAAAAATATAATAATAATGATGCTAATAATAATAATGGAATACCGAAGCAAAAAAATAATAATTTACATTGCATTTCAAACATTAAAACATAATTATCATAATTTAGCTAGCATAATAACAATGACGAAATTTATGCTGACGACGCTCGATGGAACTCAAAATAAAATCCTTATTTCCTTTAACTTTTCCAAGGTTAATTGTTGAGAACATTACAGCGTAATGTAGGCTGGTGAGTAGTATTAAAGATCAATTAACAGTTGTTTTTTCTTTCCCTTTGGGTCCCTCGAGGCAAAGAGAAGTTCTTTTACTAGATCGCTCAGGTGTATGTAATTACAACTACTTTTTCACGCTCGAAAAAGGATTTTAATGCAATTACGCATTAACTCTGTGTGGGAAGGATTTTTTTTTTTTTTGAATGGATTCTGTTTTTGCTTGGAGCTAAACATGCGATTATGTGAAAATAGATCGCTTGGGTTTTCGATAGAGATTAATTTTGTCTGTCGTTAGTTTATTTTGAATTACGCGGTTATTATGGAATTGAGTTAAGTTGTGTGGAATGTAAACGACAGAGAAACGTTACTTATTGGATTACTTTGTGATGACGCTAATTGATTTTGGTGTTTGATACTTGGCGATTAAAATTTCGTAGTTGTCGATAACTTTTTAGAGCGTACTTACTCATTTTAACGCAGTTTAAAATCGTTTAATCTTAAAAGTGTATATAAGCATTAATGCTTAATTATATAATAGCTGAAGTATACTTTAGCACAAGGAGCAATAAATATATCGTTATTTATAGAAGCTAATTTCTACTATTTCAAGCTCGAAAAAGGATTTTTATGCAATTACGCATTAACTCTGTGTGGGAAGGGGTTTTTTTTTTTTTTTTGAATGGATTCTGTTTTTGCTTGGAGCTAAACATGCGATTATGTGAAAATAGATCGCTTGGGTGAACGATAGAGATTAATTTTGACTGTCATTAATTTACTTTGAATTACACGATTATTATGGAATCGAGTTAAGTTGTATGGAATGTTAACAACAGAGAAACATTACTTAATGGATTACTTTATGATAACGTTAATTGATTTTGATGTTTGATACTTGGCGATTAAAATATCGTAGTTGTTGTTTACTTTTCAAAGCGTACTCATTTTAACTCAGTTTAAAATCGTTTGATCTAAAAAATAAAAACGTATAAGCATTAGGGTCACCTGGGGTAATTCCTGGTCAAAAAGCATTAACATCCAATTATCACAAAATCTATCTAAGTTAGAGTTACAAATTTTGGTATGGAAGAAGCACATTGGGATGTCCATCGAATAAAATATTCATGCTATCAACAATACATAATGAACTTGAATAATTGTCGTTAATTAGTGACCAGGAATTACCCCAGAGATGGGGTAATTCCTGGCCACTTACGGGGCAATTATTGGTCACTCACATGAGTGATGAAAATACATACATTTTGTAAGCACATTATTAATACAAGTTATTAAACTAATTAGATAAAGAATTTATTTATATATATAGCTAATTAAACACTGTATATAGTTTTTTTAAGGAAGAATGCAATTGTTTTCAACATAATAGCTTTACTTAATAAAACTTAGCCAAAATACCTTTTATACACTTTGTATGCAATAGCTACAGCTTTTATATCTGTTGTGAATGAATCTTCACCTACCAAATAAATAGGTCCATAAAAAATATGGTGCACATGCACCATACATACTGAGCACATGCTTCTGTCTGTTATGAACAGGTTAAGGTGAACAGTTAAGTGAATAGTACAATGCATTTACAATTAAGCATTTTTCTTAGTATAATTAAGAATAATTATTAAAACTTATAAAATAATTGGATGAAATTTAACATATCGTATACTTATCATTAACAGACAAGAATTGTCGGTTACAGTTAACTTTGCAGTTAAGGCTCACAGAGTTACATATAGTTTAAATCAATGACATATGTCAATAATAGGTGAAATAATAATTCATAAATATTTAAAAAAGGACTGACCAGGAATTACCCCACTGACCAAGAATTACCCCAGTAGCCAGGGGCATTATTTGGAGCCTTCCTGCAAATTATTCAAAGCAAAAATGGTAAATCCAAAACTATTTTTCA